>VYZR01005296.1:3630-31435 GCA_013400675.1 Oxylabes madagascariensis
AGTTCCTGCAGTTTTTGCTCAGTCCCTGACCCTCTGTGTTGTGTTAAGCCTAATCACGTGTCATGTGTGCACAAGAGAAGACCCAGAGTGCTCTGGATTCAAGCAAGTCTTTCTGACCTTCAGGGAGTACATGAACTTTAATGCAGCCCTGACATGAAAAAATAAACAGAGCCACTCTACTATCTCTTTCTTAAACAAGCAAAGGGACACAAAACCCTCTGTGTCCTTCACATCTATGAAGTGGTTCTGTGTATGTGGCTGGTTGAGATTATGTTCTCCACCTGTGAACAGGTAGAAATCCCAGTGGTGTCTCTCTCTTCACAGACTGTAGGGCTTTTATGGTAGATGAAGCCCTTATCTAGCTGTGCCCTTCTTCCCAGAAGTGATCACAAACCACCCCCAGTTTCACATCACCTTCATTCAGAGATGTAGATCCACACAAGGAAAACTGTAACTGCAGGAACTTGGGATAGCAACAAAGACTAGATTAAAACTCCTCGATTAAACCTCAGACTTCCATGAAAACTCCTAG
The DNA here is from genome assembly GCA_013400675.1 of Oxylabes madagascariensis. Lineage (NCBI taxonomy): Eukaryota > Metazoa > Chordata > Aves > Passeriformes > Timaliidae > Oxylabes > Oxylabes madagascariensis. The sequence goes on from VYZR01005296.1 coordinate 4,163, forward strand.
TACTTGGTGACATTTACCTGAATCCCCCAGTCCCTATCCACATCAAACTGACTGCAGACTCAATGGTTGGCATCAAAAGGTGGACTTGATGATCTTAGGGGTCTTTTCCAACCGTAATGATTCTGTGATTCTGAATATTGTGAGNGTAGTGCTGTCAGTCTGTTAAGGGAGATTCCAATCTCAGCTTCAGACTGGGGTCCATGTTGTACACCTACAGAAGATAACCAGCAGGTTGAGACATTGGTTCAAAAATATTAAGAGCAGATGAAGTTGCAAATAAGACTCTGAGTGCAAAACTGGCTAAACACACTGTATGCAGGGGAGTTACTAATGGCACCAATATGGTGTTCTGTAAGGCTTGTGTTCGCTAGCTTTCCATGTTGTTAAGGAGCTGGATAATGGAAAGGATAATGATTCCTAAATCTTCAGGGTACACCAACATGGAAAGAGAGAAAAGGAAGAAAGAAAAAATTCTGACAAACTGGAAACACAAACAGACAAAATGACATTCACGGTTTTAGGGACATGTAGGACTTTCTAAACCAGGCAAAAGCACTGACTTGCCTGAATACACCTGGTGAACTTCTGGACAGAAAGGAGTTTTGTAGAAAAGAACCTGGGCATATGTTTTGTTTGAGTGAATAATATCAGTCTGCTGCCAAAAAAAGCAAAGAAAAAATAAAGCTTATTGCACTGTATGAACAGGAGCAAAACCTGCAAGAAAATGACAATTTTCTTTTCTTTCAATTGCAAAGGTTCTGATGAAACACTCTATACATTTTTAGGTAGTGTGTAACAAAAAGGGTGCAGGGTAGAAAAAGAGTGAAAGTGAATGTTAATAGACCCAAACTTGCAACACAAGGGATTTTGGCATAGATATCAGGGAAAAACTTTCTAGTGGAAAATATAGCAGTGCACAGAGATAAATTTCCTGGGAAGCCTCCCAAAATAGATTGGCATCTGTCAGCTAATGTGCAGTTGGCTATTGTGGGTAAAAGGATAGATGGGATGATCTCTTGATTCTCTAATTTTTGACAAAATGTTTCGTTTACATTTAAGCAAAAGCAAAAAATGGTACTGAGTTCAAATGACCATGTTACATTGCACTGCTTAAAATGCAGCTAAAAAGAAATGCAGGAGTTTATGATGTATTATTTTTATTTAAAAGAAAAAAAAATGAATAATGAGTTTTACACAAGTTCTGCATAATGAGAAGATACCATTTAAATGATTCCAATAGTGCACTAAAGCTCATCTCTTCCTGGAAATAAGCAATGTCCCCTCTCTGACTAACCAGNGGTTGCAAATGGTGCTTTGCACAGTGCTACAATCTAAGCAAAACACTCATTGAGCACACACAGAGGTGGTCTTATTTTAAACCTTCTTCCTTCATCTCCAGCCAAAGAAATCCTTAGCAATTGCTATATACAGGCCAAGCTTTTATCTTCAACTAGTTGTGCTGTATTATTCTACTAGAAAAACACTGGGAGAATATTTGGATAATGGATTATACTTTTCAGCCTGAGGTAATTCAAAAGGTTGAAGGGATTTTGCTCAGTGTTATATCCAGTAAACAGACTATCACCTTTCAGCACAGCCAAGAATGGAAATGTTCAGCTGAAAATGTAAACATGTTGGTAAGTTATGAATGTGAAGAAAGGAAATGATATTGTTTTGTTATGAAGGTTCAAAATAACCACTGAAATGGCTCTAAGCAAACCTCAAATCTTCCAGTCACATGCAATTCTCAACACTTTTTATTTACCTTTCTGCTAGAAATAAGAAAAAATAAACAGATTTTTATATTAAACTGCTTTTCTCTTTTAGAGAGAAATTCCAAAATGCTTTAAGGGCTCATACACAGAAATCAAATACAGCTATGGAGTGAAGCCACAGTTTTAGAAGCATACAAACAGCATGTGCCAAATTTTCTAAATGCCTAACTAAAAAATGAGGTTGCAAACCCACTAATGGCACAGATTATCCCTGGGGTGCTTGGAAGAACACTGTGTTACTGTACATGGAGCTATGGGCTCCAGGGTCACGGCAGGTTAGGTTCCTAACTCATGTCAAGGATTCCTTGATTAGAAATATAGTCCAGCTAAGAGATGATTTAAATTTCCTCCAGCACTTCTTGAGTCTACAATTTCACACAAAACAAACCTGAGCTAGGGTGTAGGTCTTTCAAACTATGTTGCTGAAACTGCGTACAGTCACTAAATGATAAAAACTTTAAAAATGGTGACACTCAAGTGCTCTTTTGGTGGAAGTTTACCCTATGTTGGCAGTCATGTCATGCAGCTATCCCACTCATCGCCACACCTGCTCAGCTGGGTTCCTCCTGTGTGCTTGCACAGACCAGGGATGTGTTGGTTGCCAGGAACTGCTGGAAAGGGTGTTGCTGCCTGCTCAAAACAGGTCCTTGTCCAGTCCTTTGTCAAGGTCAACCCTAGGTCTTTTAGACATATGCCATAGTCTTCTTTTCTTCATCTCTCTCCCTCTTTGTCTTGGCTGGTCTTATAAAGGTTTTCAGGAACTTCATGAACACTCAGACCCACAAATACATAGTTTCCTGTACCACACAATATATTCTACATAGAGATTTATCTGAGAGCTATTTGCGTGAACAGCCAAAATAGTGATAATGCACCTTGTTACTCAATATGTATGAATGGCTGCTCAGGTATGCAGGAGAGAATGGAAACTTTCACATTTGGACCTCCAGGGCTGTCAAAGTGACCTCTTAATAGACTGGCAGGGTCTATAAATATAATTCATTCATTTTATCAGCTTATTTGTTAGAGCTTGAATTTCTTCTGATATATTTGCCTACTCCCAATTTCAAAGGTCAGTTTGGCTAGTACGAATCATATTCATGATTCACAGAATTACACTCTGTAATGCTGCCAAGGAAACAAGCTGAAACAGTAAAACAGCCCTAGGAATAACATTCGCTCTCTACCAGGCATCCTGAGGGCTGTCTCTTATGCTGCAGGAAGAAACCATTTCTATTGCTACCACGAGTAGAAAGGACATTCAAATTCTGGTGAGCAAGCTCTCTTTAAGCTTGAATGGCTGCTGTTGTTCATCCATTAACTGTAGATCGTACTCATACTGTCCCTTCATGGTTACTGAGTTTTGATTGCTTTGGCTGGGTGTAACAGAAAGACTGTGGTTGTTATCAACAAACACTGTCAATCAGCCTATTTGTTGACTTTGGTGCAGAAATTGACTGGCTTGGCTTCCTACTCTGTACACAGCTCTGCAGTGCATTTCCCTGTAAAACAATTCTGTTCCTCCATAATCTTCCTTTTTGTTGCCAAATCTCATAGATACTGAAAAAGTGTCCTGCTATATGGTGGTAGAAGGCAGCACACAGGCACCACATTTAATCCACAGTATTTTGTTTCTCCATTTTCAGTTTGCATCTGGCTATTTCCAAATGATGGATCTATCAGTGTTTACCTTAAAATCAAAAGAAGTAACTGCCAGGAATTTCACCACTAGATATGAAAGCTCTATAGCAAACCTACTGCCTTTGGATATGAAGTTTAATAAGGTTGGTGCTGTTGCTCTGTACCAGTAGGGATTAACTTGAATCCCACCACATTTCTAGATACAGAAATGTTTGTCTATTAATTGCCTGTTTAATATTATGTATTGAAGATATTTATTGCAGTCTCATAGTAAGGTAAGTAGATACTGTTTTGCCCTTTTCAATGCAGTTACAAAGGAGTGTTTCATTAGCCTAGTATGGACAGCCTGCCTACACCCCATGGCTGTCTGCCTCTGCCCCACAGCTGCCTGCCTGTGCCCCACAGCTGCCTGCCTGCCTGCTGGGCACCCCACAGCCTTGTGTAAGTGATAGGCACCAAAGAGGTGGGGGTCTGATGCTGAGTTTCTTCCCAGGTCTCACCCTAATCACAGCAGTTCCTGCTTGGAATTGTTTGTTGTATTTAATAATTTCTATTGTTTCTTACTGTTGCAAGGAAATGCTGCAGAGCGCTGCAGAACTTGTTTCCTAAGCCTCTCCCCCTTTTCCAGGCACTCTGCATGCCTGGCTGCCTGCAGATACCTTCCTCATGAGTGTGAAGTGCCAGAAAAATGTTCCTCAGAGAGGTTTTTTGTTCCTAATGGCCTTCTCAGACAGGCCGCAGTGGAATTAGGAATCAGTGTGGTGATTTAATTGGACAGCTTGCTTTATTTTCTACACACTGGAGATTTTCCCTCCATCTGCTTTCATGGGAATAAAGACTACAATCCTTAAATGATGGAATTGGACTGAAATTAGTGTATTTTACCAGCAGGAGGGATGAGTAAAAATGAAAAAACCCCCATATTCTGAAGAAATATTATTTCCAGATGATTGTCAGTGAATCAAAGCAGAATGCTGTTAACTTGTTTTTCTCTTTCTGACCTTGGTACAGGTCAGGAATGCCCCTTCTTCAGCCACATTGAATACAGTGGCATCTAAGCCTGGTGTGAAATACCCTCACCTGACTTTGAAAAAGCTTTTGAACTCTTTCACTCTATCAGTGTTACTCCTTCAGGCTCCCTTTTTACATTTGTAGCACCCCAATGCCTCATGGTTTGCTGGTAATTTGCAGGGCTGATATTGAGCAATCACTTCAGCAATAAGAAAGTATATAATTATGCCAGATCTCTTCCCAGCTATGTTTAATGACAGGTTAGTCTGCCTTTCAATACTCAAAGTGCATTGTAACAACAAGCCATGTCAGGACTAAGGGCAGAAATTGGCTTAATTGAACACTTTATATGCAGGCAAGGGCTAATGTTACTTTGACAAAGTTAAGATAGCATCAAATCAGAGATGTTATCTTCATGGTGAGCTACTCAGATCTATTAATATCCTGCTTTATATAAATTAACTTTTTCTATAGGAAAATATCTGCTGTTAGACTAGTTCTATTTTATTCTTCAGTCAGGAAAAAAACATACCCCTGGATTGATTGAAAACATTTCCAGTTTGAACCACATTACTTAGCAGACATTGATTTTATTAGTCACATGGTGTTGCTCCTATTACCCAGCTGAGTGCATATTCAAGCTCCTTGAGCAACAGTGCTTGCCTTGGCAAAATATAATATTTGGTTTCCAAGGGCACTTTTAAATAAATTGCTAAAATTGTTTTTGTACAATTGTGGAGAACAAAATACTTTTCACTTGAATGTTCATAGAAAGAGAAAACAAAAGGAGTAGAGGCACATATTGTTGCTTTCAACTCACTCTATGCAACACTGAGTAAACAGAAAATGTTTTTACTGCCTCCAATCAAAGGTTTCAAATATCCCCCATTTCTCGGTTAGGGAGGAAAAAAACCATTTCAAACTAGGATGAAAAAGAGGCCCCAGTGATGGGCAGTGAGAGTCCCCAGTTATGGGGGATCAGGTTGAGTCTCAGTCACCATTGTAGCTCTACAAAACAGACCTGCTGCAGGAAGAGCTGAGTCGATACTGTCACAACGCAGCTGGTGGCAGAGGTTTGTGTTACTGATTGAATAATAAGTTGATAAGTCAAACCCTGAAAATTTAAATCCCTGGTCCTTGTTCTAGTGCAGGGTTATTTCTTATCCAAGGATATGTGCCTTGTTCTTTCAGGAAACTCCTTCGTCTTCCTTTGAAAAATTTTAGTTTTGAAGAATCGAAAATTCCCAGCAAAAACCAGTTTTGTCAGAGAATTGCTATTTTAAAGGGAGAAGAGCTATGTAAACATTGTCTTCTTACACCCAAGCTGAAGTTTACCTGTGGATTTTGACATCCAGTCCTGAATGGATTTAAGCATGGCAGGGCTTGTTCGCTCTCAGAAGAAGAGGAACAGCACTTCAAAACTGTATTGCATACAGATGGCTTGCTATATCAGAATGGTTCTTTACCTTAGAGACTACATAAAGTCAGCCTCTAAGAGTCACACTTTTCACTCAACCCAAGGCAAAAGATCACTACTGGCGTGCATTAGAAATGAGTCCTCAACACAGCAACCACACTAGAAATATTTTCTTTTTTAACTGAATATTTCTAAGATTTACTAATTTATAGATGAAACCTCTTCTGATGCAAAGCTTTATACACAAAACAGGCACCATTAATAAAACATTCTGTGACATTTGGCAAATCAGGAAACTTCTGGCTACATTAATCAATGGGAAGCAATCACTTTGAAAAGTCCGTGTTTCTGACGAAATGGATGCATGTTGAAATTAATGTAAATGGATGATAACAAAATATTTTCACACTTTACTGACAAGTAATGGTAGAAATCATTATCCTAATGGCTTATGAACTTTTTATGCTAGAGTGATGTACAGTGGAAATATAATGACTTTCTATTCTGCACTTGACACAGTAAATTAATGGAAATTATTAATGCACAGGATTTCATTTCTGTGTATGTTTTCTGTTAACTACAGAGAGAATACAAGTGATGATCTGTCCCTCAGCATGTCTTAACCTCAAGTCTTCATCTACAATACTACAACAGGCTCTTTAGTTATAGTGGACTAAAACCAGCGCAGTTTCTCCAACCTGACTGCAGTTAAATCTTTCATACCAATAGAGCAGTTCCCTCATGGGCAAGAAAGTAAATCAGCTATATATCTTTCCCTGTCTGCACCTGTGCCACTGACAACAGAGACCTCTTTCATTTATTTATATTTCATTTATTTATAATTGTAATGTGATTGGTATTTCCAGCATATAGGAATAACTTCTGTATTTGGATCCAACTTCAGTTATAAATTGACATCAGTATTTCTCTGTCTCCAGCTCCACATGTTCTCATTAACTTCATGCTGTGGCTGAGGTTATAATCACTGATATTTCAGGTAACCATTGCTGTGCTTTTGGGAACAACCAGTGGTGTCCTCATGGATGGTGGAATGGCTGCAGCACATCAAACCTGTCACTCTACAATGCTGGGAGCTGCAAAAGCCCTGAGTTCTGTAGTTTGCTGGAATTGCTTGAGGTGAAGCATGCTGTATCACCATAACTTTCACATTCTGTACTTGAGGTGGTCCTGCTAGTAAAATCCCAACAGGACAGTTGCAACCTTGATATCCTTATCCTACCCCTTAGGCTTTTCTGCTGCTACCACCATAAACTACTTAATACAGGATTCACCTGTAGTTAGAAATGCCACTAGAGATACATTCAAAAATTGTGTAGGACCTTTATCTCATGTATCTATCTCCACATTTTTGGGAAAGGGAGCTCTTACACCAGCAGAGTTAAAGCAGAGTAAATGAATAAGGCTCTAGAATCTTTAAAACAAAAGACTTGGGCCTAAATGCCTGAAAGAAAGAAGAGTGTTGAATTTTGTGCCACTGTCCTATTGTGACTCAAGAATAAGAAGAACATGATGAGCTTTCCCTCGAAAAAAAGGAAAAGGAAAAGGAAAAGGAAAAGAAAAAAGGGAAAAATCAAAAAGAAAAAAAACAAAACAAAACCCAAAAATATGAAAAAGAAAAAAGTGCAACTTGCCATAAGTTCAGAAAAATGTAGTGATGTTTGCCAAACCTGTAATAATTACAGCTCTTGACTTAGATCAAGCCATCACCAAAAAGAAGAAAAAATTTGACACTTAGAATCTTTCTTCCAAAGAGCTTCCCCATCAGCATGTCCTCCCAAGCAGGTAACCAGCTTGACAGGTCGAGGAAGCTCTTGCACCTCGCTGACGGTGACGCGCTCTCAGTAGCCCATGCCTGCATCCCGAGCCAGGAGCAGACAGAGGAGATGTCACCTCTGGGGATGGCGACAGAAATAGCCATTTGCGTGTAGGGTTTTGTTCTTATCGGCAGGAGAAGGCCTTTGAGGAATAAAGCCTAGGTTACACAAAAGCATAAAAGCAGAACTCCTTTTTTCTTGTCTGCAGGCACTTCCATTATAAAAGTTAGGGCCTGCTGCTCACAGAGGTTTCTGTCTAAATGAAAATCTGCCCTTGCACCACTGTGGCAGAAGAAAAGAGTCTCAAAGCAGAGGTTGGTGCATGCCAGCCTGAAAGCTCCTCACAAAGGCCATGTGGATAGCTAAAGACATGTGCAAGGCCCTGGCTCCTCCCATGCATGGCCCCCTCCACACACACGCACACGGGGTGCTGAGCTTTGCCCTGGGCAGCCGTGGCCACATTCCGGTTACGAAGGCACACAGCAATGCCAGCCGTGTGTTGCCACAGTCAGAGGAACAAATGTGTGATGAATTGCGTGGCTTTCATGTGAGAGCTGACTCGCAGCCAGCCTACCCGCAGCACAGTGCTCCTCTTCCTGCGCTCAGCTCTGTCAATGCACCCCCTGGGACGCTAGAGACTGCTATTGCAAACAAGTAAATACAGACACACAACTTTCTTTTGTAAGCTTCTGTCTCTTCTCCCATTTCAGAGCTTTCTTACCCACCAATAGTTGATGTCTTGCTGTGTATTTCTCAAAAGCCGGGAAAAAGTAAATTTAGATTCTCTCAGGGATAGACTTAGAATGAGAACATGCACAGTACTTCAGGGGAAAAAAGAAAAAATCTGGCTCACACAAAATTGGACTTTTTAGTTAAACACAAATTCTCTGCAGTTATTATTGTCTGGTTTTTCAGCTGACTCAGCTACTGTCTATAAACACAACTGTTACCAAAGAATGCTCAAAATAGTTTAAAAAAAGAAAAAAAGTTTGATTCCTGCAAAACCATGATCAGAAATATAGCAGTACTCATCAGAAAGGGAGGAAGCAAAGGAGTGATTATTGCCAAAAGACTTCACAGACAGGCAGGAAACTACCAAGTTCTGCTTCATTCACTGAAAGAAAGAAACTTAATGCATGTCTTACAATTTGAAGAACAGGACAATAGGCAAGTGTTCCTCAGCTAATACTGAGCAAATTCCAAGGTATCTCTTCAGGCTACAAACCAAGAGGTAAAGGGCATCAATCTACACCTATTAGAGACATAGAGGAGAGGAAGCCCCTTGGTTCCTGCTTTCTACTTGTGCCAGAGCTGTTTGATGGTTGTGACAATAGGCTAGAACGAGCAGGAGGGAACTAAAAAATCCATCCATGTTATTTGAAAATGAGCTCAGGAGTCTTCGAGTGAGTGGGTATTGTTTGATTCACACCAAAGGATGAGGTGTACCTGCAAGGAAAATTTAACTATCCCTCTCTTCTCTATGTCACCAGGATCTTTTTGAAGGTCATTTGAGACATGAATCTGGCTTCTCAGCTGCAATATTTTTTTCTTCTTTGGCTGTAAAACAATATTGGACAGCTCAGCGATGTGGTCAATATATTTCAGATGTTTCCTGAAGTTGACTCACTGGACTTATGTAGGAGGGCAGTATATAATGCTGCTGTTTTGCTTTACAGCTCAAAAAGACAGGCAAGGATAATACAATGTCTTCAGGAATCTTGACATGATTGATAAGTACCCATATTCCCAAGTGTAATAGTAATAGTACAAAATAAAACCACAAGGAAGCAAACTCTGATTAGGGTGTACCATAAGCACAGCAGTAGAGCCAGTTGTATCCCTGCTTTGTCAATGCTGGAAAGACTGGCTAACACACCAGTGGGCACATTGCTACTTTGCTAACATAAATGAACCCTGCAACGCTGCCATTAAATGAAAGGAAAAAAAAATCCCACAACTAAACAGTCTGTCAAAGTACTCTCAAGAGAAGAGGAATACCAAGGCAATGTCAGCCTGGTTGCCATCAGGCATGGCTTGATGTTTGTGGAGAGTGACATTGTGAAATGCTCCTGAGAAATCTCCCTTTGGCATGGGGGAGAGTTTTCACGTTTACCCTAGAACCACTTACTGAGCTAGTTGCACTCATTGCCACAAGAGTTTCTGTCAAGAGGACAGCTGGGAGCTCTGGCAGGAGAATGTTTCTTAGGGTGCCACTCACTAAGAAATACATGATATAAGCAATCCAACTTTTCTGGGTTGTTTGAACCATAATGCAAACATTACCCAGCTTGAAAACACAGAGATGCTCTAGATGAAAAAAGGAATGTTAATAAGACCACAGAGGAGCCAAAAACAGTGAGTGTCAGGAGAAACATGGACTCCTTTTGCCCTGCATGGCAAGGATGAGTAAGTGCTTCAAGGAGTTTTCTTTCTTCTCCAGTTCCATATTGCAGCAAAAAGGGAGATAGAAATATTTTGGTGATGTTGAGGAGGAAAAAATATTTTGGTGAGGACGAGGAGGAAACAGGTAGGTGGGTTGGTTGCTTGCTTGCTGTTTAAAAAGAATAAAATAATTATTCAAATAAAAATCTTGGAAACAAGATGAAAGGTACGTTTCCAGAAACACCAGCTTTTTAGAGACAAATTATCTAAAGCTTGGTTTACATGTGTTTTAATGCTCACAAAGTAAAACAACATTATTAACAATAAGTAGTCAAGGTAACTATTGAATGGTGCTTGACAAGATGAACTGATCAACCCTATCACACTGTTGAAAAGATTCCTGTGCCTTGATTTCCTAAACTTGTAGGTAGCTCTTTTTTTAGAAAGGGGTGCTTCTAATACCATATGTTTAAAGAATCATAGCCTAGCTGATGAGCTACTTAAATGTTTCTGTTCCACTAGGTCATGCTGCTGCACAAAATTCCATTCTTCAAGTGGCAAAACTTCCCATAGTTTGCTTTTGGATGCAGAGTTGGGCTTTCAGATCAAATTGCCTTTTTTCTGCAAAATAATTCTGCAGATGGGGGAGGAATGTGGCTGGGCATGTTAGATAAAAACCTTACATTTTTATGCTCTCTCTCCTTCACTGTTCTTTTTCTTTAAGCAACAAAGTCATCTACAAAGTATGCTTTCTGTTAATTAAGACAAGGATTTTGGCCTTGCTGCCCTCCTTGCTTCATTTACATGATCTATTGGAAGTTGCCCTACTGATACTAATCACGTACTGCCTTGTTGACAGTCTGATTTCTGCTCAAGTAATGCACTTAGATTGTAAAAACCCTAGGTCTCTGTCGTCTAGCACAAAATTTAGCTCTACCTCCAAGTTATTCACTGACCAGACTGCTTCATCAACACAAGGCATTAGTTAACTTCTTACTTACTGCCCTAGTGCAGAGGCATCAGGTGATTGGTATTTTGAAGCACTCATCCCAATCTCTGGCTGCACAAATCACATGCCCACTGCACATGCAGTCTGGATTTTAAAAGGTAAAAGCAATGGGGTATATTTGCAGCTCTATAATGGTAGGAATTAAAAGCATAAATCCTCTCATGGTGTACAGGAGGTTTGTACTGCAGTTGCTATTAAGTGTGTGAAAAATTTGGACTAATCAGGCCATCACTAAGAGGCACAATTTGCAGGGGGGCACTCACTGTAAAACATATTAGGACTTTTCAGGTTCATTCTCTCTTCTATGCGTTTTAGACTTTTTGCCTTACTTTGACCCTATCAAGCTATTTAAAGGATGTTAAGTGCTTTGTTCCCTGCAATTCACTGTCTGTAGCTCCCATCCTCTCTTTTATCTCTGAAGAAAAGGACAAGAAAAAAGAAAAAAGGTGGGGGAAAAAGCCTCTCCGTCCTCGTTACAGTCATACGTCGAATGCTAATGCTTTTTACAGAAGTGTCTCACCTGGGATGTTTTACCCATTCCCCTTCAACTGATTGTTATTAAAGGTCTTTGCAGATACTTTTGTTTCATCCTTCTGTTCTAGTTTAGCAAGGGTGATGACATACCAACTGAAATGTCTGGAGGCTTGTTAGCAAAAACCCTGTCACTGGGAGGGATCAAAGTGTTTTTGTGCTGAGTCCCTGGGGCACTGATCCTGGCAATACAGATGGACTCAGATGCAGCCTCCACATGGTTTAACATGACAAGCAGCTGGATCCTCAAGCCAACAGACAGAGAGTTGTTTTCTCAGGATGAACAGTGTTTCTCAAAACCAAGGGGTGAAATCAGCACCACTGCCAGAAAACCTTAATTTATTTTGGGATATAGGGAAAAAAAATATTACTTCTTTCATCTTACTGAGAAGAAGAAACTGATTCTTCTCTCTGCAAAAACCACAGAATGAGGATCTGAGCAAACTCATCAGTGCACATCAAAATTTTTTAGGAGCAGGGGAGTTGAGAACAATTCACTTTCATGAGGCCAGACTTCTGTGTTAATAAGTAATGGTTTTAAGCTGAAAGTAAGCCCACATTGTCTGTCAAATGTATATGTGATCTTTGCAGTCTAGCTGAAAGATGATCTACAAACACAAGCTGGCTGTACATCCATAATCAAATAATTGTCTGGCTGACAACTGAGACCAGTATTTGGCTTGATGCCCCTGACTAGACAGGAAATGGCATTTCCTGCATCTCGATAAAGCAGATGTCACTTGGTCCCTCCAGCAAAATACATGGCACCAGGGACATCTTCAGTAATGGTTTCTTCCAACACATGCAGTAGTGGTCAGTTTAAAAATATCCTTCTGCAGTTTTATTAGACACTAGCTCTTAACAGGCTAAACATTTAAGGGAAAATTTATGCAACAGATATATCTTCATAGCTGGCTACATCTGTTGCTCTGCTTATTTCCCAAATTGGCATTCCTGCTCTCATTTAGGTTGTGTCCCTCCCTGAGGACACACTCCCTCCTGCACAGAAGCACAGCACTGTCTCAGGAAAGTGGAGATATGGCAAAGGCTCATGAGTTCAGGGTGACTCTGGAGTTAAGTATAACTTGGTAGTTCTGAACTAGTTGTTTTGCTGTCTGTCATGATTTCCATTAATTTAACCTACAAGGTTGCATTCTTTTTGTGGTTTGCTGGTACAGAAATAGTACCTGTGACTGCAGTTAGTAAATAGTATATGATTGATGTTTTCCAGTTTGAATATGTGCCTTTCCTTGGCAGTTTACTGCATAGATGTGGATTAAGCTTAAATCCCTAAGTCACCTCGCATGCTGTTTATTTTGTTGCCCAGTACTTCAGAAAGTCTTGTGGAAGGTAGTCAGCTTCTCTGGGGGTAGTCAGAAATGTGAAGGAAGCAATGTGCAATATGTGCAAGCACCAGTCTCTTCCTTTCCTATGATTACTTTTCAGTTGGTTTAATTCCCTGGACCAGCTCACCTCAAAATCACACAAATACCATCAAAGAAGAAAGAGAGAAGATGAAGAAGGGACAGGGGGTCAACTGCAATCCCAGATGGCAGCTGCCTCTGTGAATGTGAGATCAGGATCCCAGCAGACCTCTATTTATAGTCTTTCCCAGAGGGGAGGGGAGGTAGTTTAGTTCTTGCCTTCTGGAAGAAATGAGAGCATTGCCATCTTGCCAGAGATCAGCGCTGCCAGTCTGTTTTGCCAAGAAGCATTTGTGACTGCAGAGTAAATGCTCCCTTGATGAAATATGAAGAATTTGCATTACCAGATTACTCCACCAATCTAATGCACGTTCTGTCCCTGACAGCAGCCAGCACAGGTTCTTCAGAGACTGAAGTCCTTATAATAAACAAATTTTCAGCCAATAGAATAGTGAAAGCCTGTATGCAGACAAATCCCTGCAGTTTTCACATTCAGTTTGCACAAGTTAGAACTGAGAGTTGACCATAGGATTTGGCCTAGAAGAAAATGTCGAGTCCCTGTTACCCTCAGAGCTTATGCAACTAACAAACAGTGAAAACACAGAAGCAGTTCTAGAGTAATCTGCGCAGTAACAGAGTTCTGTCCTTAAAGGACACAGCCTTTAGTTTATATTTACAGGGAAGACTGGTACATGTTCCTATGATTGCTTTTTTTTTTGCACTCCAAGTGCTGTTGTCTGAAAGCATCTCTCCAGGATGAGCGTTGCAGGATTCCAGATGTAAAACGTAACCCCGGTGTGATCCATCAGGCTGGTTATGACACTTGGTATGCTGCAAGGATAGCTGAGCTGAACTTAAGGAGGCAAAAATCAATTCATAAACAACATTTAGATTTGAAAACTGTCCAAATATTTACTGCTTGGGTGAAGATAATTGCACTTGCATGCATTTCTGAAATCTATGGCCAGGGTGAAAACAGATATCATTCAATAACTCATCTTTCAACAGTAGCTGTAAATATACTGGTTGATCTATAAAGATGGCTTGGATTATTTTTTTGTGTTCTTTCTTCCACTAGTTCTTCATTTTCTCCTTTTTCTTTTACTCTCCCCACCTCCCTGAAATTAGTTTTAATTTGCACAATCCCTGTAGTACAAGCACACCATATACTTATACTGCAGTCACTTAGGATCCCACAGGATGAGTAGAAAAGGCTCAAAGTTGTTAAAAGCATTTACACTTGCAAGCAACAACAAACACTGCAAGGACTACTTTGGAAGTTGGAGGCAAGGTCTAAGGGGTTTTTCATTCTGGATCAATGGGAGTAATAGAGTTTTCTATGTATGTCATTGGACTAGACAATTGCTTAGGCATAGTCTGTAATCAAGGGCTATATATAGCTCACTTCTCCCAGGCCTTAAACAACATTAAGCGCTCAGAATATTTAATGAAGATGTGATTCCTTAGTAAATGAGGTTGATCCAAGTCAGCTGTGCCCCAGCTCAGCATCGCATCCAGCAGCTCCGCCCCAACAGTGACCTTGATTGATACCAACACTGCTGCATGAAGAGCTTGTTTGGGGAGATGAAACTAACTGTATAAAACTAAAGAAAAAAGCTTCAGAAGTACTTAGTTGGTTCAGATCTCATGCCATGACCTTACAAGCAGCAGCAACAAAAGGAAGTGAGGGAATATACAATTGGGGTCAGAAGAGATGGCAGAATCAGAGAAGCTCTATTTTAGACCAGCTTATGCTGGACAACATTACGTTCTTGCTCTTTTCAGCACCTACTCTTACACTGCTTTTGGGGAGCAGAGAGACTTCAACATACATCAGAGTCCCCACACCTCAACGTATTAGGGTCTCCTCATGCCTCCAGATGCAAACAAATGTGCACCTGAGACTCGGACTCTAACACCAGGCTTCTGATAATATCGAGAAGAATGAAGGTTTTGTGCTGGTTTGTGCCCCCAGTCCTAGAGGAGAGGTGTATCGGGAGATACAGAAGGAAGTGGCACTAGTTTTGCCTGTACACCCTTATCTTGCAGTTCCCCTTACTTGCATTTACCTATCACCCTGGGGATACTTCATTAATGTATAAAGTTATAAATTCTCTTCATTACTGTTGCTGACCCATCCATTGGAGCAATTTTCATCCCATGATCTGTACTGACCTGCTGGTTTATATCACTTAATAATAGTCCACAAAGCAAATGTGGCTCTAGGGCTTAGGTCTTGTCTTGCCACCAGGCAATTACTAGGGCAGTAGATCTGTCTTCCCACTTGGGCTTTTAATTTCCACCCCATGTAATTTTATCTTTTTGATGGGATACAAGAAAGGAGGTAATGTAGAGGCAGGACCAGAAGGCTGAGCATGGCACAGCTTCATCTGGCTGTGGTACTGGTCTTACCCTGCCTGAAAGCAAACATAAAATAATAGACTGAGAAACTGGGGATATTGCTGTAGGCTTAAATTTGCCAAGGATGTCCTGCTCCTCTAAAACATTTTCTGTAGATTCACAGAATAGAGGAGGTTGTAACACCACGGCATTACAATATCCTGTGTGTATCAGTGCTGCTTCAAGGAGGAGAACAACTGCCATCTGACACAATGCAATCAGACCTCTGGCTTCTTCCCCATGCCTTTGGGATTTAAAGTCTTTTTTCTTTTTTAACCTTCAGTTCTCCTGCAAACCTAATCTATCTCTTATTCTACACAAGCATGTAAAGGTTAAACTCGAGTTACACAAAGTTCATAGCGAGGCAAGCATCTATTATTGCTTCTAAGCACCAAAAGTCAACTTGTTTCTTCACTATCCTCATGTTAACATTTCACCCTTGTCTAACACAAAAAGAGTTCTGCAAGAGAGCACAAAGCACATGGTGGAAGCCATATGTTGAAGTCAGGGTATGCTCTGCTTGCCTCTTGAACAGTGTGTTGAGGTACAAGCAAAATGTTTCATCTTCGTGTATTAACCTGATTTGCAGTGGTACAACTGGTACATGTGGGAAAAAAATATTTGGGAGAGGAGGGGAAATACAGGGATGTAGTCCTGAGCTGCTCCTGTCTAATCTGCAAGCTGATGAACATCGATTGTGCAGTGAGACTACTGCCTGCAGACTGCCCAAATCCTGGATTAAACAATCATGCACTGAACTGCTGACTCCACTACATTCCTGTGCAGCCTGGTGCCACAGATATCCATCCTGTTGTCACTTCTGTTTAATAATAAAAGCCCTTTCTGCTTTGTATTGTGCTACATGCAAAACCAACAACAGTGAAAGAACACTGTGGGTGCAAAGTCAACTGTTCAAAAGTTAGGAAATGGCAGTTTTAAGATTTTCTGGTCCCCTTCTCCTTGCAACACAGCCTTTCATTATAAGGCCACATACTATTTTTTCTGATGAAACCTTGTGCCTCACTCAGTGCAATAGATGGTGCCAATGCACAGCTGTGCAGTGTATTGTTTCATTCCCTTCACCTACCATCTAGTTCCAGCCTCTGCTTAACTGTACAGGAACCAAATCCCTTCCCTCTGCATAAAATAATTTATCTCTTCATGGACTCTCCTGTGGTGCTTCTCAATATGCCACTTGAATGCTTCAGAAGCAAAAGTTAATTTATCTTTAAATTAGAAAGGAGTTTATATTCCCTCCATTTTGAAGATGGGAAGCTGATGAAGTGAGGCTGCACTTACGAAGCACAGCAACGCACCAAAATGTACCCTGGCACCCCATTTCCTCCACTCATCCATTCATGCACCCCAGCTTGTGCACGCACCTCTCTCGGGGTGTGCAGGCAGGTGGGGGTGTCTGCCCCCAGAAAGGGGTTGTGGGAAGGGAGGCAGGCACGTCCACTTCACCCTCTTATGTGGGGCTGCAACACAGCACATGCAGCCACCACAGCACATGCAGCCACCACTGTCATGCCCCTCTGGCTTACACATTTAGCCAGTGAGATGAATCGGAAAAGCCATCAGATATTTCTCAGGAATCGTTAAACAGGCTCCAGATTTTCAGAGAACTTTAATTTTAGCACTGTCATATTTGACCACTCTTGATCTTGTGTACGACCACGGCTTAGCATTTTGGTGTGGGGTGGTAAAATCTCCAAGATCTCCAGTCAGGGAATTAAGGAGCCCAGTCCAAGCCTGTCTGCTGCTATATTTAGTCCTGCATTTTTTCCAAACAGAGGAGTGTCTGCATACAAAATACAGGATCTTTAGAGTGGATCAGACACTTCTCAGTGACTTGGAGCCTACAACACAGCCATTAAGAACAACAGATCCATTATTCCCACAATGGAGAAGGGGCTTTTGCACAAGAGCCATGCAGCCATGTCACAGCAAGACATAAATCCCCTCAAGCAGTTCCCGGGCCTCAGCAGCACAGGTTATTTGTGCCGTGGAGCCTGAACCACTACCACCAGCACCTCAGCTCACAGCAAACAGGTCTCGGTAATGACTTGCCCATTTGGTAACTAAATCAGTAGCAAAAAAGACACACTTCCTCTGGAGGAGGTGTCAGAGATGTTTCCTTGCCTCAGACACAGAACTGGGGATCCCCTCCCAGGCAAGGATGCCCTTCCCCTGTGTCCTGACAGCCATGCACACTCCTTTTTTGCCCTCCCAGGGCTCACCCCTTTTAATGCTATCCTGTCCAACCAAGCCTGAGCCTGAGTCTTCCCCATGCTGTCTGTTTTTTCTAGCAGAGCATAAATGAAAAAGCATCTGTTTTGTTACTCACAGTGGAACCTTTTTTTCACACATTTCCCAGGCCTTTCATTAGTATGCCTGTTTCACAATGCTTACCTTCCTTCACCCCAAGGACACAGAAGACCCTTCTTCCCTTTCAAATATTTGATCATCTTTTATTCTTTTTTTTTGTTTTGTCTGCCTGCATCTTTTCCCTGAAACTGCTGACCGGCTGCTTTGTCACATTAGTTTTCCTAGACCCAGTACTCTTCCAGCGACAGTCGTTTTTGTTTTAGGCCTTCATCTCAGAGCAGTCTTTCAGAGCCTTACTGACGGATTTGTATCATCTGAATTTTTCATGTTCGGTGAAATTGTTTTCAACAACACTGTAATTATTGTTGCATTTATAATCTAACCTGCTTTCACCTTCCGACACAGTAGTCCGGGCACTGTTTTTTCTGGCCACAGGGATTCACTCCCAGAGTAGCTGAGTTTATTGGAACATTTTGCTTCGGCCATCACATTGCTTCTTTGAAACAGTCAGAGACAGACTTTAGCGAGAATGCCTTGCACTGAACAACAGTCACCTTTCATTTTCAAGACAATTCAAGAGATTTCAGGGACTCTTGTACAGCCGGGAGGCATAGCTATACTTAAAGCAATCACCTCTTAAGCAGCACTGGATTAAAACAGCTTGTGCTTGTTATACCCATAGCCCTTTCCACTCTCAATCAAAAGGCAAAAAGTACTTTTCTAAGATCTGCTCCTTTCCCTGAGAGCCTGTTGGGTGATGTTTACGTTAGAGCAAGGATTGACTAATAATCTTTCCTTGGCAGAATTTACCGCACAACTTGATGGGTTCCTACCCCAACAATGTGTGTGATCTGACAGCTCTTTCCTTTCCACTGTTTCTCCCCCATCTCTAATGAGCTTTGTCCTCTCCGTCCTTGCAATCTAATCTCAAGATTTCCACTCATTTCCACTTCCTTGGTCCCAGGTTTCTTTGCTTGGTTGTGAACATCAAAGGGGTAAAGGAGCATTTGCCAACTCCCTCTCCATGGAAATAGTGCTCCACAGGTTTTTCTGTCCAGGACCTGATGAATTTGTCATTTAATGTTTTTCCTTTTGACTTCCTGTATTTCTATCATGTGTTGGGACATATTTTTATATTTATCAATTTAATTTGTTTTCTTTTCCAAATGAAAAAACCCCGTCAGGATCGCCAGTGAGGAAATTAGCTTCCCTTTTGCTCACAGTTCTTTTTTCACCCCATAAAGCAGACTGTTCCCTCCCAGGGCCCAGCTGCTCCCAGGACAGCTGCAGCAGCGCATGGCAGGACCCGTGGTGCGCTTCTGGGAGTGTGGTTTGCCATGCAGCCGGCAGCTGGGAATGCAGCTCAGTGCAGGTGGGACAGCAGGGCCCTGCTTGCCTGCAGGCAAAGGGAGACGAGGACTAAGTATTGCTGATAAGGGCGTAAAAGGAGAGGAGAAGGGGGAGAGAAGGCAACCGCTGTAGGGAGGAAAAGGGAGGAAGGATTGAAGTGCAAGAAGCAGTTTTGGAAGGAAATAAAAAACAAAGCCCGTTCTGAATTTCTAAACTATGTCATTCCCATCTCTCTCGCTTATCACCTATCAGAGCAACTAATAATTTTATCAGATCTCTCAGAAGGGGGAAAGGATAGAAAACCAGGAAAGAAACAGCTTGAATCCCAAGAAAAAATTCTGCTTATAACCTGGCACTTCTCTCACATTGCTGCTGCCTGACACTAGTGCTTTCAGAGAGTAATAACCTTCCCCACATCTGTTTATGTGGAAACTGTCTAATCCAGTCAATTCATTGCAAGGAACAGGCTCTGGCATCCCCACCCACTCCAGCATGAGCTTTTCGTTTGCCTTCCTCATTCGCGTGGCAGCAGAAGGATGTCAGAGTATTCACTTAGTCCTCAGTTCTCTACCCAGCTCTCAAAAGCCATATTTCACTGTATCAAATACTAAACATGGGATGACATTTAATTTTCAGCTCAGGTTTTATACCATTCCCGAGTAGTGATCTACAGATCTAATGCCCTGATGTGTGCTCTGTATCTTTTCAGCTTATAATCACACATTTAGAGAAATACCATCGACTCACCATTCAGCTATTTTAAATTAATTAAAAAGAGACTCAATTTTCACATCCAATCCCAAACCTCTTTGCAAATTTTCAACCTCTGCTTTCTTTAGACACTTTTTTTCCTCCCTTTCTCACAGATATCACCTTTTTTGGACTATAGGACATGCAAGATAAATTAAAACTGTCTATGCAGGAAGGAACTGTGTGAGTATCATTCTCACATGTACCTAGTGCCGGCTGGCCTCCCTTTTGACTCATTTTCACAATATTGTTTGGAGCTCATCTCTCTGCATCTGGTACTCTTTAAGCCTTCAGAGTCCAAATAGAAATCAAACCTCAATTTAGGTTAAAAAATGTAACCCCATTCCAGGGCTGCAGTTCATCTGTAGCTTCAAGTCTCTCTGTGAATATGCCCTCCCCTCGTCCCCCAGATGCTAATCCCCAATTCTAACTTTTCTGGATCTGGACTCCCAAACTCTATCAATTTACAGAGATGTCTGAGGAACTTGTGACAGTCACCCCTTGCATATTTTTGTATTCTCCTTAGTGGCTGCATTAATGGTTTGAACCCTTACAAAGAACACCAGAGCAGCTGTACTTGGGTCACATCAAAGGTCCAGCAAGTCCAATACCTCATTTTTAACAGGAGGCAATAGCAGATGCTCATTATAAGCTGCTATCAGTTTACATTAATATGCCAGGCTGCACAAATCACAGCTGAAGCCTCTGACTCATCATCTATCTTGGATTTAGCTGCCCTTGTTACAACCCTCACTCCTGCTTTTGGGGGTGGATGTGGTGGGGAGAAGGTAATCAGTTTAGCTGTAGCTATATAAAAGGAAAAGTGAACCAAAGCCTATAGGCTTTTCCCAATGGTTAAAATGTGACTCCTTTCTTTTCAGTCAGAAATAGAGCCGAAGCTTCAAATTGCTATAGCTATCTGCCTCGCTTCATTCTCCTGCCCCTGACCCCCAAAATGAAAGTATTTCTTCTAAAGATTTATGTATGGTAAACTCACATGAAAAAAGAAAAGGGGTTTGAATGTATAAAATATACAATAGAATTAAAACACAGGGTTGTTTTACCTTTGCTGGTCTGAACATGTAGATACTACTTGCAGTAATGAAAGCTGGAAAATTTTTAGATCAAGGTGATATTTAAATTGGAAGATGTCCTTCTTTAGAATAGAGTTTTGCACATTTGACAGGGTGTTAAATCCCATAGAAATCCTCACGGATTGTCACCACTGGGAAAGGCTGTGAATGTACAGCTTTTTGTTGAAATGGTCATTGTCATTTGGAAATGTAGCTAGAGAGAAAAAGTTTGGATCAGTGTTGTCTGCTAAATTAGATCACCTGATGAATTTTCTTTGTTTAATGGGGCTTGTATGTGCTTAAATAATGTGCTGTTATTTCATCAAGCATTGGCAAGTACTAAGGCACTGAAGTATCAGGAGTTCTTTCTTTCATAAGGAAGGATATGTGGGAAGAAAAAATTTACAAAGTCTGTAATATTGGTATGGCGTTAGAATAGCTTGACTACTAGCAGATGGCAGGACAGGTTAATATTTTGAATTTGAACTCATTAACTTTATGAATAAACTGTATAATTTTAGCACTAGGCCTGAAATTATGACTGCTTTACCACCCTTCCCTGGGCTTTGTAAGACCATAGGGAAACATAGGCCAAATTTTGAGTGCAGTACTAGATGGAAAAAAATGAGGTTTAGGCTAAAAGGATGTTTTCATAGAAAGTACTCCTCCTCTTGAATTTTTTTTGTCATTGTCAAAATAATTAAATGCTTGAATAGCACTAGAACTCTCTCAATTTATCTCTGAAAACTATGCCTTGCCCTTCCCTCTTCTAGACAGAAAGACCTATACTTTTCCTTCCATGGAATCTAGTTTTCTAGCCAAGGACACTAGTAAATCAGTATTTTTTACTGCTTTTGCATGTGTGTAAATAGCTATGCAAAGTGATGAAGAGAGGGGCTGTGGGATTTCCCTGTACTCAGGATTTTTTCAAATCCATTATCCTCCATGGTTACAGTGGGTTTTTTTCTCTCTCCAGTCCTTATGCCTTCTTTTTGCTACACAGTAAACATTAAAAAAATCCCAAAACTTGAAGGCAAAATTCATAACAACAGCAGGTTGGAACAACTGCCAGCTTTCAGAAACCATTGTTTAATTGAAAAGTTATAAACTAAAAGCAAGTACATGAATTGTAGAAATTGTCTGCATTAAACATTTATAGTGAAAAGCTTCATTTCGTAAAGATAGATGGAAGGACATCTTTTATGCAAAAATAAAACAATTTATCTGCCTGCAAAGCTGACATCTTGTAAGCGTGCCTCTGAAGAACTAACTGGAGCACAGAGCAGTAAAAAAATGCAAACTCTACTTGCCAAAGCATTCCTGCATCCACATGAGTGACCTAGGGAGGGCATGGGGAGCCAAAGGTGGCACTGAAATGAAACGAATTAACCTGCCTTTCCCCATGTGAAGAAGTGTAAATAAAAATCAAAGGGATCTTTATCCCACTGACAATATGGCATGCCAGGTCACGTGGCCTAATATTTTAAGAGGATTAAAGCTAAATCTCTGCAAACTTTGAAATGGCCCAACCGAGCCTGTAAGGTTTTCAATTTAAATGGGTGCACAGCATGACTCCTACGATCAGTTAGAATCTGGTAGGATGAGATGTAGTGAAGTGGACTCTGAAACAATTCAATCCTGCAGTGATAGGTTTTACACATTATCTGTTAATTTGAAGCTGTGCAGGAGATGGAAACAAAGCTGATCTCCAAAAATAAAGCGCATTATGAAGAAAGTTGGTGTGAAAAGGAAAAAATCCTTCATATTTATTATTCATCAAATTAGGAACATCATTTCTGTAGTTCTGCTTTATTTCTAGGAGAATTGCAAACACCAGGGTCTAACTGGAGCAGATGAACCACTTAAATCACACTTCCATCACTCTTAAAAGCCATAGTTCTCCGAAAACATCAACAGCATAGAGCAGAAAACCCTACTGTAGATAGGGAAGAGTAGGGAAGAGTCGACTTTTACCAAAACATCTCTATTTGAACCTCAGATGTTATCACATGCAAGGTGCACGTGGAGTAAATCTACTCACCAGATGGGGAAAATTGCTAATTGTCCAGCAGAATGTAGCAACCAGCTGGCAGGCAGCTACTGACACACAAACAAGAAGCAATCCTAATAACCACACATAAAAATAGCATAACAACATGCATTCAACCTGAACCATCAATTCTTGTGAGGGGCACAGCTGACAGAAAAAAAAAAAAAAAGAAAAAGAAAAAGCATCTGCTCTGCAAGCAGCATGTGAATTTATGTGCTCTTGTTTAACTTGTTTTTGGGAGTACAGCAAAATGTTTCCATGTTAAAAGCAGTGGTAGTAAAGCAGGTGGGAGATACATTCCTTCTAATGCTGCTGGCTGCCCTTTGCAGCTCAGACTTGAACCCTCACATATGGAAAGATGTGAAAATTTACTTTCCAGAGTACGGTCCCAGACAAGTAGTTTTGAAATAATTGTGCCCACATGGTACCTGCAATTACCTAGGAAATGAAACTGCTGCTGATCTCCTACAAAGTCTGGGAAGATTCAACAATTTTGGCATGAGTGCAGCACCCTTTTAGATCTTAAGAAAATTGCTCTTTTCTGAAAAAATTAGAACAATTTAAATTATTTATGGAAAAGAGGTCACTGATGAATTCTGATTAGTTCTGTACCTTTTATCCTTCCATGTGGAAATGCTGATGTGGAGACACAGCATTTCCTTTCCTTTGGCACAGCCAATGCTTTTTTTGCAGCTCTTTCTTGTCCACTTTCTTCCAGCTTTCCTGTGGCTTTTATTAAACAAATTAATGAGTTAGCCAAGAGACCCTTGGGTGATATGGGAAACTACAAGAGAGACAGCATATTCAGTGAAAAATGTAAGGAGTATTTAACCAATCAAGCTTTTAACTCAGGCTTGCTCAGGAGGCAATGTTCAGAATGCATGGACTGAGATTCTCCAAGTGACCCTTAAGACAATAACAACAACAAGCTGCTTTCAAAGTTTTTTTTCTTTTCAATGTTATTCAGTGCCAATGTGTTCCCAGAGGTTTCCTCAGTAAAATACATCAAAGGCAGCAGGACCAAGAAACTGCAGTGTGGGGTCAGATTCTCCAGCTAGAGTTCACTAGCTCAGAACTGCCCCGTACACCTCTGTGCCCCTGAGAGGTCAAAACAGAAGGGCTGGGTGACGCGATGCCGGAGCTCTTCAGCCCGTCTAGTTCCCGGCACCATTGCCAGGTGCGGCTGTAGGGCACAATTGCTCTACGGCACCCGTGGAAGTGGCGTTGCAGGCAGGGACAAGAAACAGGGAGAGGCCTTCTGTATGATTTCAAAGGAAGATTTATTCCCCTGAGAGTCAGGGACAGAAAAAGCACAGAACTTGGCAACAGGGAGGTTTATAAGCGGGAGAGGTCTTGGGAGAGGATACAATTTCTAACCAATAAGGGTTACATGGGGGAGGAACATAAGGCAGGAAGTACAATACATAAACCAATGAAAGAACATAAGGGGAGGGAACAGCCTAAGCAAACCAATGGTGCACTGAGTAGTACAGAACCTTCCAGAACCAAAGGCAGGGACAAACAAGGATTGACATCTGGGTAGGTGGGACTCCAGGCAAGGGGTTTGGATTAAGGGAAGATTGGCAGGGAATAGTCTGGAAAAGTGGTAGGTCTAGGGAAGACGGACACCTAGGGCAAAACTAACAGTACAGGGGGAAAGGAATAATCCATTAGGGATAAAACATGTTATAACAATACAATAAAAACACACTATGACAAAAACACACCATAACAGCTGGGGGTGGGGGTTAAGTTAAAGAAAACAACAGCAAAAATACTCAAGAAAACAGCATTTTTAAAAGGCATATTCAAGTAAGCAACATTCTACATAATAACGCAGTTTTAAGCACCTATCTGAAGATCTTAATTAGTCCATTCTGCTGTTAATTTCACATATCCTCTCTTTGCCTTCAGTATCTTTATAGAATAATTTTCAAGCAACTGCATCTATGTTTAAATCCATATCCATCTAGGCAGGATATGATTATGATTATTTATGATTAGTCCTCCAAGCATTCCCACTTGATCAGTGTAAGAAGACTGAGAAATTAACCCGCTGCAGTCCTGTCCCTAAGTAACCCCTTGCATCCCAGTAAAATAATAAATGCTTTTTTCCCCAACAAACTTTTTAAGGGTTATTTTTTCTTTTCTGATACACTCTTCTTAGTTTTACAGAACAATCTCAACTATGTTTTCATTTGAAAGAAGATTACTATCTTTTTATTCATAGATATTCTTGGGACAAGACGTCAGTTTGCAATTTGGGGCCAGCCGGTTCACCTGTTATTGTCCCAGGTGAGGTGCCCAGGGACTGTCCCTGACAGTGTTAGCTGTCTAAAGTGACAGCTGCCAGTGCCCTCGAGACTGGAATAGGCATGGGCACAGGGACATTGGGATGCCACTCTGGGTCCCCCATCCATCCCCTTGTGGGATCAGAAGAGCACACCATCCCCCAGCCTGGAACTCACAGCCACAGCTTTGGCCCCTGTGATGTGTTCAGAAGAACAGGTTTTATCTTGTTGGAGCAGAGCTGGCAATCAAATACCCCCCAGACAGCTCACAGTGTCTGTGCACCTTATTATCCCCTGTCATCCCCTTATTATCCCCTTCCTGCCATCCTCATAACTCCCCTTGCCTACTGCAGCCTCTTCTCAAATAAACAGCAGCCTTTTTTTTCCCCATGGCTGCCAGTTTGGTTATATTTATACCCAAATAAAATATTACTCATGTGGTTACCTAGGCACTGGTGACCTTGCAGGACTATGGGCAGGTAGGTCTCAGTACTCCTCAGCTCGGTTATTTGTGACAGCTGACTATTCCTCATGTATATCCTTCTTAGCCACCTGTAAAACCCATCCGTCCGTCCATCCACCCATCCATCCATCCAGCCATCCATCCATCCATCCATCCATCCATTCATCCATCCCTCTNCACCCATCCATCCATCCATCCATCCATCCATCCATCCATCCATTCATCCATCCCTCTTGGTGCTACCTCTAACTTCTGCCAGCTCCTCACATGGTTATCTGTCACATCCAGCAATTTCTGATGTCATATCCTGTCCTTTTCCACTGAACATCCCGCTTATTTGGATTAGTGGCAGGGCAGGACTCAGACAGAGGTGCAGACAATTGCCTGCAGCCCTAAAGCCAGGTGAGGAGACCCAGCATCTCTGTTATTTTTTCTCTTCCAAAGCTAATTGTTCTTTTGTGCCCAAATGATACTGTAAACCCGTGTCCAGTGTTTTCTGACCAATCCTTCACGAAAGACTGCAGTGCAGGCCAGTACCTTAGGCATTCCATTTTCAAACTTAACTGTGTTCCCATACCCGGTGCTTGAGTTTTCTTCTGGGTTCTGGTTCATTGTTCCTTTTTCTGGGTCGTAACTGAGACAGTACACTGCACTCTTTGGAAGAGTGACTTTCTGCCCACAAGCTAACAGCAATGAGCTTGTGTGTAATGGGACGCATGAAAATGGGAGGCCCTCCAGATCTTGAACATAACATGTCTGTTGAATGGTCTGGCTGAAGTTTAGCTGCTTGGTGAGATGGGTATAAAATGAAGCTTCGTGTTACGGGTAAACTGATCGAACAGATACTGAAAATTCAATCCCTGGTTCTCCAAGCCTTCTTGCTAACTCTTCCCTTACATCAGCTCTGGCTGTTCATCCAACCCCACAGCAGACTGCCGCAAGAAGGAAAATGCAGCGGGAAGCTCTTCATCAGTATAGACAGCAGCTCACTAGTGCAAGCTTAGTTTAGGCTGGAGGCTCTGTTCATTTTTGCCTCAAATCAAAGTCAGAGATTTGACTCTTCAAAGTAAATGCAATCTGGAAGACTCAGGCCTCTTGCACCCACGCTAACAGCCATGTGCAAAGCCAGCTGTCCCAGATGTGGACATTATGTTTTCTATCTTATTTTTGCTTTTCCATAGGCAAGGAAAAATGATCCATCTCACTAAAAAATTGATTCTGTCACATATCTCTGGATAGTTACCTCAAAAATTAAAACATTGAGAAGGGAAAAAACAATTACTTTTGAAAAGCCCTGAGATCTATATTTAGCCTGGACCTGTATCGCTGTTGGACAGCACAAAGAAAGAATAGCGTCTGAAAGAAGTCAGTATATTTTCAATATTGAAGAGGAAGAATGTTTTGTACTAAATTTGTAATATCGACTTTGCTGCCATTGCCTCCTTTCATTCGTAAGCATTTGAAGCCTTTGCCTTTGCTGTGGACATTCAGACAGTACCTTTATAGAGCAGAAATAATTTCCTTTTGTAAATTTACATGATAT
>VYZR01005304.1:7431-20054 GCA_013400675.1 Oxylabes madagascariensis
ATTTTTATATCATACACAGCTTTATGCTGTCTGTAAACTGCCCACTGGTATCACTGCTAAGAGCTCTGTATATTAAATGAATGAAGAATATGCAGGTGAGCACCTGAAAATTAAATAGCAATAGTTAAATTCAATGATAACCTCTTGACACAGAGTTATTGTAAACCCTCTCTTGGGGTAGTTATTGAAATCCATAGAAAACATTTTCATTCAATGTCAGTGCACATATATTTATCTTTTCTTCCCCCCACCTTATTTCAAGCTTACTTAATAAACTCTCCCCTCTTTTTTGGTGCAAAATTTAAAAAAATGTGAAATTTTATTGAGATTAATGGATAAAACCACCAAATCAACAGCATATTTTATTAGTATATTCACAGCTGGACTGAAAATATCCACTATCTTGCAATGGTCATTTGAAGCTTTAGGTAGATACAGCTTAAGTGCCATAAGGCTTGCGGGTGTTTGACTTTCAAACAAAACCAAAAATGAAGGATGAGTTACCTAAGTACCTCAAGCTCATAACAATTCTTATGTTAAACAGGACATAGCCTAGAGCAAACTACTAGAAACTCTGCAAGAAAATACAAAACTATATACAAAATCTGGCTTGTCAGAGGAGAAACCAGCCTCATTCAAAATCCTCCTGTCTCCAACTGCTGTAAAAATTGATGTCAAGGGAAAAGAATAAACTTCAATAACAAGACCTGAGTTTTGTTTTCTAAACTGTATTTTTGAGCCCTCAGTGTATTTCTCTTCTATTGTTTGTCCCAGTTTCACCCTGACCAAACCCCAGCAGAAACAACATGACAAACTGCTCCATAGATGACCTTTACTTGTTATTTCAGAGAATCATCTCATTTTTGTGGCTTTAACCTGCTTCCTACTTCTTTCAGGTAGTGTTCAACAATTCTTCTAATATTTGAAAAGACAATGCCTCCCCAGAAAAAAAAA
This sequence comes from Oxylabes madagascariensis, assembly GCA_013400675.1. Classification (NCBI taxonomy): domain Eukaryota; kingdom Metazoa; phylum Chordata; class Aves; order Passeriformes; family Timaliidae; genus Oxylabes; species Oxylabes madagascariensis. The sequence continues at coordinate 8,386 of VYZR01005304.1, forward strand.
TTGTTATTATTATAATGGTTTTTATATATCATAATTATTTTTCTGTTATTTTGACTCCTTACCAGACCAGTTTATTTATTCACTCGGATGGGTTATTTCCCTTTTTTTGTGCCCTTGGATGACTTATTCCCCCTTTTTATGCCCTTGGATGACTTGTTCCCATTTTTTGTGCCCTTGGATGAGTTATTCCCTTTTTCCCGAGCCTCAGCTCCAGGACCCCTCCGTGCTGCATGAGCGCTTTGTTGCCCGAGCACAGGGACGCTTTGAAAGGCGGCCCCGGTGCCCCGGGGAGGGCGATTCGTCTCTCGCCGTCCCGAATTTCACTCAGTGGTGCCTTTTTTTCCCTGGAATCCGAAGGTGTCTGCGCGCTCCGCCCGGCCCCGGCGCCCGGGGCAAAGCCTGACCTTTGCCTCTCCCTCTCCGCTCCGAGGAGGGGGAGAAAAAAAAGGGATTTTTGAGCGGAAAACAACTTGTGAAGAGCGGTGGAAAGAACAAAAACCCTCTGAGGGCTCGCTCCGGCAGAATCCCGCGGCTGGGAGGGGAAGGAGCAGCGGAATTCCCGGATTTTTGCCGGCTCCAGCAAACCCCATCCCTGGGGAGCGGTGCCAGGGTGGCGATGGCACGGTGGTGGCACAGTGGTGGCACGGTGGTGGCACGGTGGTGGCAGGGACAGAGGGCACCCCGCTAGGTGGCAATGCCAATCCACGCCGCAGCCCCGGCTTTTGGGGATGTGCAGAANTGGCTGGGTGGAGCATCTCACAATGGGATGATGTAATTTTACGAGTCATGCAGTGAGCCTCAATGGCCCATTAACAGAGGATATCCCCAGGAGGGAGGACGGGTTGTGGAAGAGATAAAGAACACTGCCCCACCTGGTTTTAACAGTTGGCCCATTACCAGAAGACACCTGCTCCCTGCTCCCAGAGTTATGAGGAACAGGTCACAGAAGAGATAAAGAAAACACCTCCCCAGCTGGTTTCAATAGATGGGAATAGAATACACACTTTTGGTTACATCTTGCATTGCAACCCAAGACAATGATTTAGAACATGCAGATATACTCTTTCTAGGAATAAACTACCTTACTGTCCTGTATCTTTACAGTGTTATCCAAAATATGTTAATTTGCAGTAGAGGAAAATCTGTAAATAAAACTGAAAAAATAGAAGACAGAGACTTGGAGAAATATAATCAGCTTCCAGCTGCTTTTGAAACTAAACTATATGAAATTCAATATATCTAATCACTTCAAATATCCTCTTTTTTATTAAATTACATTCAAAGATGGATAATTGGGTCTGTTCTCAGCATGACTCAAAGGAAACATTCCTAGAAAACAAGGTAGGCTTCCACTGTTTTGGTGGTTTATTGCTCAATAAAGCATGAGGATACTTGTTTAAGTAGAAGTCAATAGATTGGAGTGATTGATCCTATTCCTGAACAAGATAAATCTGTTGATGAAAAGCAGTGAATTTAACTTCTTTACAGATTGCTTCTAGACCAATACCTTTGCTTCTCTTGTTGAAAAAGCTCAGTAGTTTGTTTCTTTCCCAGCCGATGGTGTGGTATATAAATTAATGTCTAATTAACTTGCAAATTATTCTCACCTAAGAAACTTTATTTGAATTAAGTACCAAAGGTCTATCGAAAGTAAACTGAGAGAACTGTGCAATCCACAGGCAGCCATCCCTTTCAGGAGCATATTGTCCACTTAACTGTTTTCATTAAAATCTGTGAAAGAATCCTGTAAGAAAAATTTAAGAAAAGCAGATGAACTAAATCTTGATGAACTCCTAAGAAATAATGCTAGAATTAGTGTAACTTTAGTTTAATGTTTTGGTTTTTGGGAAATTCTTTTCCCAAAAAACTTTTTATAAACAAGAAAAATGTTTTTGTAACTGTACTTATGTTTGTCTATTCCTTCTCACAGGAGCAGTTTCTTAACAAACATCTGTTTTAAACAATGTGATTAAAGAACTTTACCTTTGTTTCACCAATCAAATTAGTCTGTGTAAAATACTATATAAGAGAGTCATATCTCAAAAATAAAAGTTCACCTTTTCTAGCCTTCTGACCAAGAGTCTGTATCGTTGTTTGGTGCTCAACAGTGACAAATTAGTATGTGGAAAAGCAAGATATTGGACCACCTGATACTTTTCTTTCTGACGCTTTTTCATAACCCTAGAGACAAAAAAGGTTCTTGCTATATTGTTATGATCATTAAATTGTGATGTAAAAATAACAACAGGTTACTTTTGTCAGGATTTTTTTGCTAAAAGCACCTTAGTTAGATGGATTTTGTGAAACCATAAAAAGCACTTAAATATTCAGTCCCAAATCTATACAATTATATGAACTGAGCTGATACATTCACTCATATAAAAAAAGGATAAAAAATCTAATACACTTGGGTAATTATGTGTCTTGCTATTACATGACATTATTGGCATATCATGTGCTTCAGTAATGAAGAATTACAAAAAGTCGTCATACATTAACTAATCAAAATCAGGATTGAAACCGTTTAATTTAAATATGGTTGAATGCCATTGGTGTAGCACATTTTTCATTTGAGACTTAACAGCAAAGATCTAATAACCTTTGAAGTTTATCCTGTGGAGGTTGGCAATGCAGACAAAACAGTTAGTTTTATTTTAAAAAGGAAGATGTCTGCACTGCTTTATAGAATTTCAGGCAACTAATTTCATTAGTTACTATACCCAATTCTTTTCACTTTCTGTTCACCTGTTCTCCATGAAAGAGATAATTTACTGAGGCAGAAGTCAAGAGGAAAAAAGAGTAAATGAAGTAAAAAAGGAATTAATTGTTATGTAGATAATGAACCAAGGCCCAATAATGCATTTTTTAGATAAGGGCAATAAGACAAACTGTGGCTGAAAGAAGAAACTCATAATGAAAATGCTGAATAGAAATCTTACTCGCTTATAAAGATATATTTTAACCTTACAAAAACAGAAGCCTATTCAATTCAGCTCTGTTAAATCCTAATTCACATTCACTTTGAGTGTCTTTCTGCTTTATCAGCATGCAATTTGGCATGTATGTCTCAATAATTCTCCTGAAGCTATTTTGAGATTCATATAGATCAGAAATTAAAGTTTAAGGTTTTCTTTGACATATTCTCTGTCTTGAGTTTTGCTTATTGTTCACTGCTTGTCATCAACCATAGTTTTCTTTCCAGCTATCTTGATGCTGAATAAAGAAGCATAGGTATTTTAAAGTGTGATTTAGCCAGTTTAGACACCTGCATTAAGAAGAAACAAACCTTTCCTTATAGGTATTTTTCTTATCCTTACAATTAATAATTCCTTTGTATTTAAAAACAGCTAAATATAATTAAAATTCAGAGTATATACTGTATGAAGCATAAATTTAATTAATTCTTATTTATTGAGTTCTTTGTGTATTTATTTTTAAAATAATTGTATTTTATCTTAGAACCATCTTTAAATTTCAAGAAAATACTGCTCAAAAAGAAAAAAAACAAAAGTAAGCTATATGAATGGAAAGAGAGGTAGAGAAAGAGCGCTGTATACAGTCTGTGCTGGGATGGAAAAACATGTTTAAATCAAAGAGTCTACCTAAGAGGTTATTCAAAGGAGTTTTGACTTTCAAAAGACAGTAAAATTAATCCAGAAAGGATTTTACTACCTGAATTTATATGTCCACCTCTTTATGCTCTTAATTTCTGAAGTCCTTGTTCAGTTATTGCCCAAGCAAAGAAACTTAATTATGTACTTTTCTTGTCAAAGAATTTTATTCCCAGTTGTGAGAGACTGGGCTGCTAATGATTAATTACTCAAACTCAAAATTTGCCCATTTGTAAGGTACCAAGTTTACACACACACACACAGACACACATAGAGACACACACAGACACAGACACAGACACAGACACAGACACAGACACAGACACACACACACACACACACACACACACACACACACACACACACACACACACGGGAGGAGGTGAGTTTTGGAGTGTGTAATGGCTAATTTGCATAAGACAGAGGGCGTGAACTGTCACTGCCTGGAGGCTACGAGACCAGTTGTCATGCTAATTGCCTTCCTTTACACTACTGCTCAGTTATAAAAATCCCCCTTCCCTGTCTCAGGGGAAAGCCTGATGGATCATACCTGCCTCAACTGTGCTGACAGAGGGGGAGGCTGTCACGCCTTAGAGGGTGTCATAAACCATCAGTCTCCCAAAGTGGCCCCAGACTCATTCCTAAGGCTTTCCACCAGAGGGCTGAAAGCTCCACCCCCATCCAGGGGAGGTTCCTGAGCTTTCCCACCGAGCCTCAATGTATTTTAATTCATCGAACTTTGTGTTTGGTGGGCTGTTCCTCCCAACTCCAATGGACCATGGCTTTGACCAAGGAGCATATAAGCTGCAACTATCAAGTCTAATCTCTGTGGGTGGTGATTATGAATCTTTCCACTCTTACCCATTCTCTCTCTTTCTTTCTTTCCATTATATGTTTTCTTAAGTGCTATTTTTATGCTTTCATATTTCTATATTACTATAGCTAATAATAACCCCAAAGGCTCCATATCTGCTTTCCATTGCAACCTAATTGTTCTAAAATAGACCTATCATATATATATATATGTATGTATATATTTACAGACACTGATTATTCACTCTAATCCACTCCAAGGGATCTATGAACAAGAATATGGGTTACCCTTGCCTTCTGGGATGAGTCATAACACCAGTTCACAAAGCTTACTGATTTCACTGTTACTGTATGGCTGAGTCCATGGTTTTAGACTTCTTTATAAATGTTGGAAAGAATTAGTACTTCCAGAATTTAAATACCTCATCCTAAAGTTATCAAGTAAAATAGATCAGCGGAATCTGGAATACAAGAATACTAATTAGGAAGTTTGTAGTAATATGGAATATTTTCCCTGAACATTTATTTATATCTTTTAAATTGGCTTTATTAGGGATGTAGCATGAATAGTTGCAAAATAAACATTAAAATAGTTGATACTTACAGTTAGATTAGACAAACTTCAGCTGGATATTTTAATGTCTGCTTTAAGAGATGGCCATAGGTATCCAAATTTTGACAGTACTGGAGTCTACTCTATAGTTAAGCTGCTATCATTTTCCTGTCTGTTCCAAGATCTAACAAAGAACTGCCTTTTCCCTTCTGACAGGATTTGTACAACATACTGCCAGAGGAGGAAAAAATCAACAAAAAAGAGGATCCTGCTGTACAAATGAATTTGTAAGCACTCTACAATTAGTGAAGAAATAGAAAAATGCAGTTTCTGTTATTGCCTATTTGGCTATCTTTGATGAGTCATGAAAGAAATATTTGAGAGATTTTTTAGGTCAAATGATCAAAAAATTAAAATGATGACAAGTGCTTTTTCTGACAGTACATTTAAATACAATTAGTGTTGGGGGTTAGATTTGTTTTTTTTTCCCTTATAGAATTTTTTTTCCACAACTACTGCGCACTTAAGGTAGAGGAACATCTTCTGCTCCTCTTGAATAGGTACTTAAGAGAACAAAAGGGGCCAAAGGAGATTTGTATCACCTGGCTACACCTCTTTTTGTCTCTGAGTGTTTCTCTCGGAGTGAGGCGATAACGCGAGTTTTTAGGGCAGGAAAAGGACGGTGCTGGGGGCAGCCTGGCTCTCTCTTGCTCTCAGCATCAGAGAGAAGACAGTCAGGCCGCTCTTGCTGCTGGAGGAGTTTTCACTGCCATCACCGGGTCCGGTCCTGAGGAAATCTATCATCATCTGCTCGTGTGCCCAGGAATTCTGAGCTCGCCTCCTCCTGCCCTGCTGGGGCTGGGCCGGCCCCGTCCCACCGCCGCCGCTTTTCCTCGGCACTGCTTTGTGGCTTTCCTTTTGCTACGTTGCAGCCCTGCAGCCCCTGGACATCCCTGCCGTTCCAGCTACCGTCCCTGCCGGGACATCCCTGCCGTTCCAGCTACACCGTGGAGCTTCTGGTACATCCCACCCACCAGCCCGGGATCTTCCACCGTTCCAGCTTGGTACCCTCGGAGTCCTGCACTGAGACCAGACCGTCCCGGGCTTTGTGAAACAAAGCCCCTCGAGGTTCCTGGTTCTGTTCATCATTAATGCTGTAGTTGTTGTTGTTTGTTTGCCTTGTTGTACATACTAGTAAAGAGCTGTTATTCCTATCCCCATATCTTTGCCTAAAAGCTAACTTAATATCCAAGTTTTAATAATTCGGAGGGAAGAGGTTTGCATCCTCCATTCCAAAGGGCAGTCCTGCCCTCCCTAGCAGATCCCTGTATTTTTCTAACCAAGACAGTTAGTTAATTCTAATTTACATAGCACATATCAGTGCATAAGTAACACTGCATGAACACTTGAGAATCTTGAAACACTGTCTCTTCTCTTTATGCACTCACCACAAATTTTGAACATGCTTTCCTCAAACATTTAGGCACATAAGATCTTGTTTTCTGGGATCAATACAGGTCAAAAAGGATAAAGTCTTAGGCACACTAAATATACGCTTTTACAGTGTGTTCTCATACATTCAGTTTTTTATTTAATTGAAGAAGCCTCAGTGAACTACATAGACAAAACTTCACAGTCACTGATGTTTTTTTTGTTGAATATTATACTTCTCTATCTTCTCTTATGATTTAAGTCATACTTATTTGTAATCAGACTTTAAAACAAATGTCAAATTTCTGTTTGCGAAGAGGAATATGCCAAATTACAGAAGTTAACATTTGCAAAAGAAGAAGAAAAAATACAGTAAAATGTCCATGTCATAAACCTTTTAAATACATACTTATTCCAGTTTTTAATTTCTCCTTTCTCTTAAGGTCCTGGAGTTATTATTTCTTTCTTAGGTTTAGAGCAAGTGCAATTTTTACTGTTGCCAGTCCTATGGAACAGAGTCATGCCCATGTTTCTTAAAGGTTCTTCACCTGATTACTTTTTCATGTGAGAAATGCTCTTTGAATTAGGTTTGAGATAGCTTTAAGTGTTAAATATATCTTTGTACATTTGCCTGCTTTTGTGATTTGTTTTATTTAACATGACATGTTTTATTCACAACAAAGCCACTATTTTGCAAAGCCCTTCTTTAAAAACAGAGTGGAATGGAATGGAATGGAATGGAATGGAATGGAATAGAATAGAATAGAATAGAATAGAATAGAATAGAATAGAATAGAATAGAATAGAATAGAATAGAATAGAATAGGAGTAGAATATCCCATTAACTCTATGGAGGCATTTGTATTTACCAATCAGTTAATTTAATTCTACTGTGAAAATTATCACCTATTTGTTTTTTGCCAAAGAAAATGTAGTACTGCTTTCAACACCATAAATTCACATCTCACATACATACATGCACATACAGATTTAGTCCATTTTTGACTTAATTTACGTGGTTTTACTAGCAAGATTTTGATGTACTTTCATACATGGTTGTTTCCACTTTAATTTCCTAGCAAAAGGATGCTTCCTTTTGAAGGAGAAATTCTGACCACATAGTAAGAAGTTCACTATATATTACATGTATCCCATTACTTATATTTTATGCTGTACTTACATACAGGCTATTAAAAGAACTGTAAGCCACAATGAGTTGAAACATTTGCAGAGTCATCCACTAAGAATACAAGTTTCTAGTGGGCACAGTTGAGGACAAACCAACTTAAGTCTAGATATTGTCTATTTTAGAAAGTCTGTTACTCTCAAAGCCAGTATATAGAATGCTCATAGTCAGATACTAAAGTCGATCCAGAGCTGAATTAACACCCTTTTAAACCTAAATATTACATTAATTATAAAAACCCAAACAGAAATACTGTTTTAGGGAGCAACAGTCTTCAGCAAACTATTAATTGATATATTCTTTGAAAAACCTTTGTTTCTGGGGGAAAGAAAAAAACAAAACAAAACAAAACAAAACAAAACAGTAAGTGAGTAGAATAATCTACCATGGCTGTAAAAATCAATGCTACTGCTGTTATAGATTGACATTCCTCCATGATTAGTTATATGTCATTTTACTCAAGACTCAAGTATTAATTATGACTTGTCTGGTCTTTGCCAGCTTTAAAAGGTAGACGATCTCAGAGAAAACAGCTGAAAGTAGATTTGCAGAAATTTCTGGGCCTTGGAAATACAGTCAGTTGGCTGCCTTAGCTGTCTAGCACACCATAACCAACTCATGAGTAGGCCAAATCAGTGGCATTTAATGAGCGCAGAATGTATTTAGTGTTATTGCTTCTATATGCTGTCTAGATACAATTTGTTTCACTTCTAGGTTATTGTTTACTACCTCATTTGAGTTTCATCCTCTTTCAAGCTATCATGTAAATAGACTACAGAATTCTATTTTTAGCACATCCTTAAGACAGTTTCCCAATATATGCATAACAAATTCCTTTTATCTCTTCAGAAAAATGTACCTTTTATCCCTAAAATTGCTCAGGTCAAGGAAGAGATGTAACAGGAAATGCAGTCTTTGAAGTCAGACTAGATAGATCAGAAGTAGATTGATCTGCAAGAGAAAGCAAGGGAGGAAAATAAGAAATTGCACTGAAACTCAGAAAAAAAAAAGAGCAAAAAGAAAACTGAGAATGTTGCAACTCTAAGGAAGATCAAATGTGTCTTTAAAGAGTACTTGCTATTTATTTCTTTCAAATAAAGTCATTCACAATAAAGTTATAATGTACAGAACAAGTTCTAAAGTGATTTGAGATTCAGTTTTAAAATGAGATCTTGTTTCAGTTGATCAAGTAAGAGTAAGATGTCTGTCACAGTTACACAAAGAAACTGTCACCTTCCTTTAACAAAAGGATCTATATTCAATAATAGCCTTTGTCATGTCAAGTTTTTAAATTGATTTTATATCCTTAAAAAGAAGCAATTATAAGCCAATTAAGAATTCTTGTACAATTCTAATGCCATCTGCATTAGAATTCTTGTGATCAGGAAGACTATGTAAAAATTCATGTCAATGAATTTTGCATCAACACTCAAGGCAGATTCAGAAATGAGATACGAACTAAAAAATGAGCCATACTTCCACAAATATATCTCAAGTCTAAAACTGGCTTATTTTAGGCTTTATTCTACATCACATTTACTACAGCTTTTAACAGAGAACAATTTATTTGAAGTTAAGAAGTTCTAAAGGATTAAATGTGCTACGTAGTAAAAAAAAATGACACTGGTGAAGATAGGATCATACATCTACTATGTGCTGTACCCTTCTAAAGTCCAGGATAAACTAAAACTTAATGGTATATCCAATTTTATTATAGTACTTTACTTTTTGGTTTGGTTTGCTTTTGTTGGATTTAGGATTAGCTTTTTGTTTGTTTGTTTGTTTTGGTTGGGGTTTTTTTTCCGAAAAAAATGCCTTTCTACTGACAAACATCACATAGTAGTGAACTATATTATATTCTTTCATACCAATTCAGACAATAGCATACGAAAACTGCAACATGATATAAATCAAACAATGAAACACCTGAAATACCAAGGAAAGCTACTTTTATTTATGGTATATTTGAATAAAATATTTTTCCTTTCCCTCATACACAGAAGTGATAAACTCTGGTTCACTTAACTTCTGTTTATAGTTGAGATATTCAATAGATATAGTAGATGTCTTTTGAAACTCTCCAGAATATTTGGTCAATCCTTGATTCATATTAAAGGCTACAGCTGAGAGACTCTGGAAGCTGGAATAGTTGACATTAATTTCCTATCTGATATAGAAAATTACAATTATCTGAACATGGATTGTCCAGCTGGCAGTAAGAGTTAAATTTATTTTGATGTAGAGCATCCAGACTCCTATTATTATGGGCAAGGTGTAAGTTTTCGTTGTTAATTAATCATTCCTAAAACTATGAATACTTAAACCAGGAAACTGACCCACCAATATAGCTCATAGGATCAAAGGACAATTAAGGCTGGAAGTGACATCTACACATAAATGGACAATGGAAAAAAATATGTTACAGGGGATCATTCTAGATCACCCTGTCCAATTATCAGCCCAACATAGGCACAATATCAAAGTCAGACCCAGCTTCTAAGATCATTAGAATAATCAACCACATGCAATGAGAATTACAGTATTTTCAGTGATGGATATTCCACAGTCTATGTAGGAAACTTGTTTCAGTGTATGACTACTTTCATTATGATTTTTTCTCCTAGTATCTTACTGGAATTTTTGTAGGTCTTGAAACTGGAAATTAAAAAACAAAGCAGAAAAAAAACCCAGACCCCACAAACAAACCTGAAGAAAAACCAAAAAACCTGCAAATCATGATGGAAAAAAACCTCCTGCAATCCTTAGAGTTCTGCAGTATTGATTGTGACTCACCTCACAGCAAAATTTCATCATCTCTGGGTCATTTTCACAGTGTGCTCAGCATCTATGGAAATGTTTCTATGGCTCAGATTTGCAATAGTTTTAAAATTGAGTGAAATTCTTTTCAGAGATTTGTAATAATATGAGATCAATTATGTCTGTAATCTACATTCCCAAATACACCAGGAATAAAATATGTTCTTTCTTTAAATCAAAAGTATTTTTGGCTACATTTAGAAGACTTGCCTGGCATACCCTTTTCAGCTAATAAATTTGGTTGTCAGTGTTCGATAAGTGTATTATACAAGTGAAAACATGACATCCTTTTTAAATGGAAAAAGCAATGTAAACATTTCTAAAAGATTTAGTTGTTTCCTGACAGGAACATTACATAGATTTAGGAGAAACAGTTATCTTTAGCTATATTGTATGTTATGGAAACTACGTAACATTTCAGTGGTACCAATTAAGTGCTTAATATGTGAGAGGTTGTGAAGTGGTTATAACTTTTTTCCACTATAAATGTTTAGGTGACCATTAAATCCATATCAGTGCCTGATGTCTCATCACATACCCTAGTTAATTAAAGGAAATGTAGGGTTAGAAAGATGCTCTAGGTCATTAAGTTGACTGGTGTTGCAAGAAGCCAGATTTCATAGTTTTTTAAATAACAGCATGTCTTGGTTTGAAAAATAGGTGTCTGCTAGGGAGGGCAGGACCTCCTTTGGAATGGAGATTTCAAATCCCCTCTCTCCAAATTATTACTATAATTTAGAAAATTAAAGGGGCTTTCAGGCAGAGGTATGGGGATAGGAATAACAGCTCTTTACTAGTATGTACAACAAGGCAAACAAACAACAACAACTACAGCATTAATGATAAACAGAACCAGGAACCTTGAGGGGGCTTTGTGAAACAAAGCCCAGGGCAATTTGATCTCGGTGCCCCTGTGGGGCTCGGAGAGCCCCAAGCTGGAATGGTGGAAAATCCCAGGCTGGTTGATGAGATGTATCAGAAGCTCCATGGGTGGTAGCTGGAACAGCAGGGATGTCCCGGCAGGGGATATAGCATAGCACAAAGCCTCAAAGCAGTGCTGAAGGAACGGCGGCAGTGGAGGGACAGGGCCAGCCGAACAGGGCAGGAGGAGGTGAGCTCAGAATTCCTGGGCACACGAGAAGATGATGGTAGATTTTCTCAGGACTGGACCTGATGGTGACAGTGAAAATTCCTCCTGCAACAAGCAGCAGCCTAACCGTCCTTTCTCCGATGCTGAGAGCAAGAGAGCAAAGCTGCC
>VYZR01005305.1:7482-19710 GCA_013400675.1 Oxylabes madagascariensis
CTTTAAAAAATCCTTGTCAAAAAAAGACAGAAAACAAGGATAGCGTATGTGCATGTATAAACACACACACAGAGAATTTCGGCAGACTGGAAGAACAGTCTATGGGACCACATGTTGAAATTGTGCTTGAAGCTCATCAAATTGTTTCTGCACAAAACCAGCGCATCAGCCACTTTGATGTCACTCTACAGTTTGCAACTGCTCCCTGAAGTAGATTGGTCTGTTCGCTATAACTTACATTGCTTGGCATACAGACTTGCTTTTCTGCACACTGTCTTTCAGAAGGGTTGAGAGACTAAATACTCGGGAGAAAAATCTTACTGGAATTTAACCTAAGAGATTATTAGTAAAACTGCATTTTAATTTTTCCATGAAATTCATTCTTCTTGATAATACAACTTCAGCATATGATCATTAAACACTACCATCTCCAAAAATTTACAACTCAGTAAACTACAGACAGTTGTCCCTTTGGACAATTAAGTTTGAGAAAATTTAATGCAAAGAAAGCACTTCCTTTGCTCTCTTTTCATGTGACAGTACAGCTAAAAGGAATTCCAAGCCTTGCAGTTTGTCAGAAAGGAAAAAATGCTCAGCTGTTTCCACAAAAATAAGGTAATACTTTTATTCACTGTGCAAAAACAAGCAATTACCATATTAACAGTGAGACAACCTTGGTTTTTAATAAAAATTACGCTTCAAAACACATGAGCTGACAGAAAAAGAAATCAAATTCTAATTGCTATAATGAAGTTTAATTAACTTGGCTCAGAACATGGAGAAGCATATGATGTACATGCAAGATGAGTATCCTGTGATTCTAGCAATGACACAAAAATTCCACTCACTGTATTGTTTGTGTAAGAAACACAAGTATATTCCCCACTACATAACGATTATACCAAATAATTATGTGGCTACTGAACCTTGATAGATCAATGTGGCAATCAAGTTCCACATATATTTTTAATGCCAAAACACCATCATGGCAGCCACAGTGCATTTAATAGTAAGAAATATTTTTAAAAGAATGTATATGCTCCACATACTTTATATACTCTACCAAAAGACACTGCTTATACTTACACATGGGCTGACATTTACCACTACTTTAGTTTACTACACTTTTTCTCTGCTTACATGATTAATATTAATGATAAAAATAAGCCTTCATATATCATCTCTGATTAGTAAAAAAATAGTCAAAGTATACCAGTAGTCAATGAATTGCTACATTTCAAATTTGCTAAATATGTTTCTATTTTTACAAAGATTTATTTTCAGTACTATCAGTGATTAAATTCTTAGTCTACAAATGATGTCAAACAGAACAGATTGTTGGGCACTAAGGCCTCACCTGTATTTTTAAATTGCTATCATTTAAAGTACTTACTCCCATCAGCAAAGAAAATATCCATGTTTTGTAACTAAAGCAAGGATGCAGCCTCTTTGACAGCTGAAGGTCACTGGATTTGATATCTGGTATATAATTTCCATTCTCTTGTTTTCCCCGCTCCAAAGTTGGCATCCTGTCATAGCTAAATTCTTCTCTGTAACCTTCTTCCCTGGTCATAACACTTCACAAAGGCAATTAAATAATAATAATGCAAATTACAAAGAAAGAGAAAAAAGTATAATTTAGATCCTTCACATCAGATCAGTGCTCAACTAGGTTTTTTGTGTATTCAAGACGAAATAAATAAAAGCAATATTTAGCTACTGGGTGTATTTACATTTCAAAATATGTAAGCTTTCTAACAACTTACTTGCACACCTTAACTAAATTACATCCTACAGCCACAGTTCATAATAATAAAGTATAAATATCAACAAATTGAAAGTTTGTGTATCTACAATACCTCAATATATTTTTATTTCAAGATCTAAGAACCAGTTTTAGAGGTGTTTAGTTAGTGCATACCTCTATAACCAAAGCTTTTTTCTTTTTCAACTCTAGGACAGTAAAGATAATCAAAGAGGTTTCAATTTAAATTCCATTTGATTTCAACACTTTTTATCAGCTACCTAAAATGACAGACTTCTCTATGAGTCCCATGAACACACGTACTCACAATAACTCAGCTACAGCAAACTGTTTCTAATTTACCCAGTATCACCCATTTCTCTTGTTCACTTCATCCTTTTTTGTTCACCTCACGGCTTGCCAATCTGTTAAAATACCATGAGGAGTATCTTATATTAGAATTAAGTTACTGCAGATTTTTCAACAGTTAAAAACCTTCATGCTTACCTTCCACTGAAAAGTTAACTGTCAGTTTAAAACAGCCCTGTGAACACAGCTGCCCGTACACTTTGTGATATTCTCACCGTTCAGTGAGTCATGCCGGCTTTGAAAAGTTCTCCCTTACATTTTGGCTTTCAACAACATCTATTCAGATATGGAACAAAAGCACAGCAAGAACTTCAGTTAAGCCAGGGAACAGGAAAATGCCTCCTGAATTTTAATTAACAGAACACGCTAGAAAATGACTGTACTACATCTCATAGGGCTGCTTCCAAATCAGACCAACAAATTAAAAGTTTCATGTCTCTTTTTTATTTGAGTACTAACCCTTACTTAGCATCTTAAATAAAAGCTTCCTCACAGTTTACCACTTTTACCTATCATAATAGCCAGTGATTGCAATATCTAACAAACGAGTTCTTGATCCAAAAGAGCAAAATGTACTTACAATGCAATATTCTCCTAGAAAAAACTACAGACAAAAGCTCAAGCATTACAGTATCTCAACAAGATGGGAAGCTCAAAAGTTAGAGGTTAGAAATCTATCAAGATAACTATTTCCACTGTAGAACACTTCTTTGTCTTTTTCCACTAACCCCAGTCTTCTGTAGTTCAGATAAACCCTGCACATTTCCATCATGCCGTCATTTGTACTTACAGAACACCCAGATGACTAAACAACATATTTTAAATCTAGCAGGCAGCAGTGACATGCAATGGCCAGCGTACATTGGATCCAGTCCTCCTGCTTATTAAGCAATGAAAAGGGGAAAAAAAAGGACGTTTTTATCTTGAAGATGTTGGCACCTTGACAGCTACAGCAATGACAGGGTCTTTTGTCTAAACTTTAAACACTCTTGTAACCAAGGCACAATTAAATCTTCAGTATTCTGAAGGGCATCACCTTCAAAGTATGCTAGAAAAACTTTTGAACAGCACAACTTCTCAGTTTGTACAGACTGTAGATTTTCCTTTTTTCATAATGTCAGTCAATACTAAAAGAATTTTAAAATGTTACAGTTGTTTTAATAGATTTAAACAGGGGAATTAATACACCATACACAGCAATAGACACATCTGTAAGCTGTGCTAGAAAAGAGGGAAAAAAAGGATTGTACAGTCAAGCAGAACTGTCTGAAGTAATTAAGCCCTACTGTTCCTCTGCTCATGGAAGAAACACTGCACAACTGTTTCCATTATCTGTAACTTTCCAAAGACCATGGTTTAATGGAAAATGAGTATTGCTTACCTGACAGCTTTTTCAGCAACTACTAGGTACTGACTGACACAAATTACCATAGACACAAAACACAATCATATTTTAACCCTTTTGATCAATTTGGGGAGAAGGTTTGTGGGGGTTTTGGGTGGGTTTTTTTGTGTTTTGGGGGGGGGTTTTGTTTTGTTTTGGTTTTTTGTTTTTTTCTTGGGTTTTTTGTTTGTTTGTTTGGTTTTGGTTTTTTGGGGTTTTTTACACAAAATTGGTGAGATATTCAGGTATTTACTTGATCTAACCTCTTTGAATAAAAAAAAAAAAAATTGGAAAGTCCTGCCCCACTGACCAGAGCAGGGTTCAAACCCCAGAACAATTTGTTCACAATTCCAAGTGTTTCAGCCAGTACTGTACCTGAAAGTTCCCTCTCTCAAGCATGGTAGTCCAGTGTCTCCTTGGGTTATAGGGAAATTCCTCCTATCCCCTTTCCTGTGCATTTCTCAGTATTTCCCATTTCCCTTTTGCACACAGGTTCATTGCATAATTACTGTACCCTCTGCACTTCAAAGTTCAGTTTCTACTCTAAAAATTTTCTGGGGCCCTTATTTTAGGTTCCCTTCATCTCATGTTCCTAATTCCAGAAAAAGTCTCTTTTTTTGTGCAAGACCTGGTAACCAGAACCCGAGTTGATGACTAAGACCTTCTAATGCTGGGTAAGGTACAAATGTGCTGTACAAAGAGATTCCTCCTAATTCTAAAGAATGCATAGGAATTTTACACAAAGACTACAGCAAGTATAACAATCCCAACACATGAGAAGCTTCTGAAGTGAAGTTTACATCTAGCATCCTGACCAACTCTTCCATTTTCTGATGAGTTAATAGCTGCACTACACTTGTGGTTTTTATACAATAGTACATTACTTTAGTTCATTACCTGTATTCCTTGTTCAGTATTTTTACCTCTTTTAAAACCAGCTCTTTGAAGTATTTTGTTTCTCTGAAGCTGATTCCTCAGTCCATGTTTCCTAGCTCATGTCTTGGGGCATCTACTGAACCAAGATCAAAAGGTAGATCAAATAGCTTCAAACTGATGTCTTGCTCTCCTAGAGTAACATTTGCTCCCCCAGTATAATACAAACTCCTTTGGATGAGTCCTTCACATAAACCATCATCTTCTCCAGAAACTCAATCTCTTCATCCACCACATTTTTGCCAACACTCCCCTGCCAGCACTCCCACTGCAAACTCAGTGAAAGAAAACAGCACTTAAAATTCTTTAAATCAATGTATCCAAAAGAGGCGAACACTGTCTCTGCACTCTTCTAAAAACAGCACTGACTACAGACATTCACGTGTTTCTCCTTCCAATGGCATCATCTCAGTAACTTAAGAATGGGACACTGGAATCTGTGTGCAGTTACTGGCAACCAGAATTTATTCTGCTTTAGGAGCTGTACAGAACTCTATACAGTGTTAAACCATCTGAAATGCATTCCTAGCCCTTCTTTGCCTAAATAATGCTGAGTGAACCATGCAACTAGAAACTAAAAAGCTGCCAAAGGAGAATGCTGCTTTAGTCACACAACTCAGGCAGTGTATTTCGTGATTTCTACAAAAAAGTACACACTGCTCTCCTCAACCTCCTGAAAGCACCTCCTCTAACAGCATGATATGGCAGTTCTTATTTAAACTACTAGGATGCCCAGCTCCTCAACTCAAAAAATTTTGCTTTGTGAAACAGTATTTGTTAAACAAAACGCAGAGAGGCCTTATGCAAGATACCTGAACGGCTCTGTGTGAAGAGAACTGGTAAAAACATGAACTGCAGAGATACTAAGCAAGTCAACAAAATTGCATTTCCTCAGGCACTACAGCAGCTCCTTCATTAATGATATTGAGTCAAAAACACCTTTTGCTCCTGTCAGGCAAGTTTATCATGTTCTAGAACTTATCCTATCACTTTGAAACTGGCTGCTACTGAGAGCATCGTAATCCACCAATATGCCATTTGCACGTGCATCCTCTTCCAACCCACTCCGTTACACCACATCGGAGTTTCAGACTCGGTGCCTGGTTGTTCCCAGGACCACGGGGAGCTCTCAGCCCAGAGGAGGTGACAGCCTGTCCGCGGGCTCTCCCTGGTCCGGGCGTCTCTTCACAGAAACGCCGTCATACACTGCGACCACAACTTCGGACAGCACCATCGGCAAGCAACAGGCTGCACGCACCCTTTGCTTTTAGGCTTTTCCGTGGTAGCCTTGTACGACACCACCTTTCCCGTGCCCGCAAGCCCCTGTAGAGGGAGGCCGCAGGAGAGGGCCGCGCTGAGGGCGGAGGGCTGAGGCCGCTGCCGCGGCAGCCCCTGCGCGGGCCCGCGGGCGCCCCCGGGGCGCGTGGGCTCCCCGTGACCCGAGCGAGCGGCGCCATTGGCCGGGCCGCGCGGGCGCGAGGCGCCCCTGGAGCGTTTCGCGCCTGGGCTCCGGGCGCTGTGCGGGCGGTGCCGGCCTGCGGGCTCTGACCCTTGGCTGAGGCGCTCCGGGATGCTCTCGCTCCTTTCTAAGGCGCTCTCCTACTTCTGGAGACGCGCGGATGACGAAGATGAGAGATGGGCGACCTCTGGTAGGAATTCCGGGCCGGTTGTGTATTTGTGGTGCAGCTTCTGAGCCGTGAGGCGTGCTCGTCCCCCACGTGACTGAAGCTGAGTGCAGACCTGTTTCCGTAAGAAGGGATGTAAGGAGAAGGTTGAGATTACAAGGCGTCATTTTGTCTACAGAGCATATGGAAGTTTTCCCAGAAGTACTTTTTTGCCGTTTCCTGGGTAGGACAGGTTGCTTTTGCTGTTGGGAGTATGGAGTGAAGCGTAGGAGCGGTGCCCGGGCAGCCAGGAGGGCCAGCCGTGCCTTGGGGTACATCAGGCACAGCATCATTGGCTGGGTAAGGCAGGGCATTGTCCTGCTCTGCTCTGCTCTGCTCTGCCCTGGGGCAGCCTCACCTCAAGTCCCGTGTGCAGTTTTAAATGCCTCAATATAAGAACTACATCAAACCATTATAGTGAGTCTAGTGGAGGCTGAGCAAGACGGTGAAAGGTCTCGAGGATGTGACTTAGGAGGAGCAGCTGAGGTCTCTCGGCTTGTTCGGCTGGGAGGAAAGGAAGCTGAGGTGTGACCTGCGGGGTGCTTGTCTCCTCTCGCTGGGGGCCAGTGACAGGACACGAGGACGTGGAAGGAAGCTGCATCGGGGGAAGTTCAAACTGGACAGTGGGAAAAGGTTGGGAGGGTGGTCAGTCACTGGAACAGGCTTCCCAGGGAAAGCACCAAGTCTGTCTGAGTTCAAGGGGCATCTGGATGATGTGCTGAGTCGTATTGTTTAGTTTTAGGTAGTCGTGTGAGGAGCAGAGAGTTAGACCCTGTGATCCTTATAGGTCTCTTTCAGTGTGAGATACTCTGTGAGTTGATTATTTTTAAACTGAACTTAAAGCATGTTGGTTTTAAAATGTGGTTTGTATTTAACTAGCTTTATTAATTGGTTGAAACCATAAATTGCCATAAGACTTAAAGACTTAATTGTGAAAATAATTAGTTGGCAGCTGTTGCTATTTCCAGTTGGCCTTTTGATAGAACGGATGTCCCTTTTAGTAGCATTCAGAACTTTCTGCATAGTCCTATAAACAAGTGATTTGGGTTTATGTCAACACTTTTCCTTTTGATGCAGGTGATAAAGAATTGAAAAGGGTCCAAGGAGTAGTGACAAGACTTTGCCATGATTATGGGATGATAGATGACATGATAGTCTTCACAAAGGATGTTGTTACAAAAAACGTGCTGCTGGCTGTTGGACAAGAAGTTATTGCCACTGTGGAAGAGGATCAAACATCAGGGGGCCTGAAGGCTGTCGGGGTAAGAGGTGAAGATAAATAGTAGTCTCACTTTCTCCGTAAGTACCTTGAGGCTTTGTTTTGGAAGTTGCTATAGTTTCAGCCTCACAAATTCTACAAAACAGGAGAAATTGCAAGCCCTTCACCTAGAGGGGATAAGTTGGGTT
This sequence comes from Oxylabes madagascariensis, assembly GCA_013400675.1. Lineage (NCBI taxonomy): Eukaryota > Metazoa > Chordata > Aves > Passeriformes > Timaliidae > Oxylabes > Oxylabes madagascariensis. Next base: position 14,984 of record VYZR01005305.1, read on the forward strand.
TTGTGGGTCATTTTATTGTTTCGTTCCATCTCCTTTCAAATTATGTTTTAATACTGATTCTCTGAACGTAGGTTTAGATGTAGTAAATAAGAAGCTATTAGTTGAAATAATCATATCAGAATTTTAGTCATAGCTGCTCCAGATCTGTATAACTTTTCTGAGTTTCAGTCAATTTTATGTTATTGTTATATGAATGGTAACAAAATCAAAGCTGTCTGATCTTGTGCAATTTTCTTTTTTTGCATAGATGTAATTTATGTTCTTGTGAATAAGAACAGAAATTTCAAAATTTCTTGTAAAAATTGGTAGCTTAATGTTACAGACAATTACAAAAATTGAGATCTTGCTGCCTTTTTTGCTTAGCACTTCATTTGCAAACCTATTTCAAGCTTGATTATACCTTGTCACAAATTTTGAGGGGAATATTTCTTAGCAAATCATGTTGAAACAAAATGTATTTTCATTGATTAAATAAAACCAAAGAAATACTTAATGGGGAGACAGTTTTATTCTGTGATCCAAAATTAAACATAGAAGGAAAGTAAACAGGAAGTCTTATTTCTAAAGTATTACCAGTTCTAGTGCTATCTAGTGTCTTGTAAGATAACCTTATATCTCTTCTTATTTCCTTTTGTTTCTCCTCTTTGAATTTAAATTACTTTCTTGCGTAAAAACTAAGTATTGTTTGTCCAACAACCAATATCAGTGCTGTTTGGTAAAATAGTACTCACACACAGTCAGAAAATTGAGTAGTTTAAATCTTACTTTTTCTTCCTTGTTTTTCTTCTAACTGACAGCTTTCACCATACTGTTGAAATGTTGTCATTGCTCCAAAATACATAAACCTGGTAACTGAGAAACTGCATATGGATCTGTAAAGCAACTAGAATATTTTAGCAGTTGTGGCATGTTTTGGTGTATATTCTAGATAATGGCTTTTTCAAAAGCATGATGATTTTCCTTATTCGTATTTGTGAGCCATAATCCTGCAGGCATCTCAGACTGTTGGCAATGTAGTTTGTGCCTGGATGAAAAGCTTTGATACAAGTCCATAGAAAGTCAAAGTCCAAGGGCAGTCTTGATTCAATAAGCAAGAAGAAAAAGCTAATTTCTTTAAAGTCTGTTCTAAGAACATAAATAAAAACCTGAACTATTCTGTACTTTGTGATGTGCTGCCTTACTTTCCATGTAGTGGCACAAACTGGAGATACTCCAAACATTTGATAAGAACAGACAACAGTATTTGAATTGTAGTTGTTTTGCGTGATGAAGAATTAAGTCCCTTTTCAAACCCCTAGTTATAGAGAATTTGGCTTCCTGACAAGCATAATTATTAACCACTATACAACGTAGTGCTTGAATACCAGTACTGTCTCCTTCTGAATAACTGAGATATTACCACTTAACTTTGGGTTTTAAGTGAACTAAAAGGTACTCCTCTAATTGCAGGCAGGAATACAAGCTCTGCAGCCTGGACACTGCCAACATGCAGCTTGGGGCAGAATCTGGAAGGCACAGTTCAAAATTCCGTGGTGTCAGTGTGTTTGTGTTACTTGTTTCAGAGAGCCTTGGATGGCTCTCTGCTCAGTTTACTGTTTCAGCTGCTCGTTGGCGCTACTGGCCATGCGGTTTGGAAAGATGGTGGCTCAAAAGTCTGGATTTCAGGTTGAGGTCAAGTCCTGATTAAACTCTGCATGGAATGATTATAGGTTCTGTAGCAGGCTTTAAAACCAGGTTGCTACTGGTGGTAGTAGGAAGGCCATTTTGACATAGTATAAGAAAGAACTTTAGTTTTATTGGTAGAGAAAAATTGAGAAGTATCAAAAGAAAATGTATGTTGGGAGTTCTCAGGTGTTTTCATGTCCTAAAAGTATTTCCTTAGGTCTACAACTTACTTTCAAGTGCATGTGTAGTTTACATTAAATGTAAATTTACTAGTCTTTTGAGGAACAGTTTGCTTATTCATATTCTATCCATAGGAAGCCATAAAAATCACTTTGGAGAAAGTTTGATATTCGCAGACCTTCCTGCTGAATGGGAAGATACGTCTGTCAGACTGGAACAAAGTATAGATTTTTCTTTAATTTTTTTTTTACAGTGAGTTTTCATGTTGTCAGAGAAATGCTGTGTAATAATTCTTTTAGTGCAATAAACCAGTGTTGGCTAAAAAATAGCTATGTATAGTCTAGTGTTTGCAAACTTCTGAAGTGTAGGTAGATGTATGCTATTTATTACTATCATAAATGGTAAGCATTGCATTCACCAAAATAAATCATCTAAAATTTAGTACGATAATACACGTCAGATTGGATCAGACTTCAGTAAACCTACATGTGAGGTGAGGTGGTGATGTGAAGAGTCTGTAGGAAGCAGCTCTAGGGGTTTGCTTGATCAAATTACTAAAAAATGACAGGATCAGTCTGAAATACTTGTAGTGTTTATAAGTACCATCTTGAAAACATGCTTTTTGCTTTCTGAGATAGTCCTTTTCTACTTCCATTTGTGTACAGACACATTGCTGCATGTGATGTTCCTGTCAAATGAAGAAAAATCTTAAGTAGACCTAGAGCAAGGGATGTGTGAGAATGATTTGAAAAATCAGCATGTAATTATAGCAGTTGTCAGCACTGCAGCATACAGCACTCTTTAAAAGAGAACTGTTTATTACTTACTCCTTTTGTGTCCAAAAAGTAACAGCTACAGTAAGTAATTGTCTAATAAGAAGCTTTGCCTACATAAGCAATTGAAATTTTGTATATTTTTTGTAGGAATATGTATTTAATTCTAAGTGTCAGCTGTTTAAATGTTGGAGTTATTTTTGTATTAATAGGTAGACACCATCCAGAATGCACAAGACTCCAGTCCTGCTTGTGATGCCTCTGAACTAAATAAGAAAACATTAATTGGCAGTATTACCTCTCTCTCTGTGGATGGTGGCTATATTAATCAGAATACATACTTTGCAATGCAAGACGTCTGGGAAGGTGTGTAGGGACTTCTTTTTTCCTCTTTCTTAATATTTTTGTGTGCACAATAGAATTATCTTCTGATAAACTTGCAGTTGTCATCCCAAATAAGTTCTAATAGAATATGCAGTGAAACAGTGAAACAGCCAGACATGGACAAAGAAAGCTTCCTGTTCATTCTCACTGAGCATGACCTGCATTTAAGTATGAATTACATGTAAGCAGGTGTATTTTTCCACTAGCATCTCCTACATAGGTTGCCATAATCTGCAAATCAAAGGACTGCAAAGAGAACTTTGGACTCTGTGGGTCTGAATAATGCATTGTTCTGGCTTTTATTTAACTTACACTAATTCTGTAGGAGAGTAATATAGATGTTATCAATAGTAATTAACCTTGAGAAATACTCTGTTTTGTATAGATTTCAAGCCTTATGAAGGTGACTGGGTGCAAGCTAAATATTATATTAACCTGACAACATGGAAGAGTGAAGCAGTTGCTGTAAGGCCTTTGAGGTATAAACAGGTCAACAAGGTAAATGTTCTGAACATTATTTTTGGCAAGAGGAATCCTGGGTGAAGTGAGGTTTTGAATTTGTTTCAGTTACAAGTATTGGTAGATCTTCTATAACACATCTTTAATTAAAAGATAAAATGTATCAATTTATCCATTTAGAGCATGTTTACAAACGTAAAATAATAAGGTGTTTTGAAAGTGCATACACATTTTGGGTTGAACAGAAAGAATAACTAACTTATGTATTATGAATTATTGATTTGAATTCTTACTGTTAGTTATAACGAGGATGTGTCATGACTGGAGAATTTCTTATGTTTAATTTATTCAGGTGTTTCAGCTTAAAAACAACCACAGTTTGTTTTTTTTATTTGTTCACTCTAGTGATGCATATGCTATGCTATGTATCATGGTTTAGTCTAGTGTACATATTGTAGTATGCACTTCAGTGGAAATTAATGCCTATTGGAAGTACTTGTGTTTCTTTGCCCTTCTAAATCTGAAGAAAAGCTCAGTGATTGTGGGTTAGAGCACTGTGTTTGCCTCCTGTGAATAACTGAAATTTCAGAATGCATTTTTATTCATGCTAGAAGGGCTGTTTAAGGCGAAAAAATAGGCTGTGTTAATATGTCTGTTAGCTTAAAAAGTTATCAAGTAACAGTGAATACAAACTATTACAGGTTCGCATTTCCAGCCTCTGTGGAAGAACTGGGACAGTAGATGACAGTATATTTTTCACTTTGGATTCACTGAGACTTCCTGATGGTTACTTACCTCGTAGGCATGATCTAGTGAACACGATTGTGGTGGAGAGCAGTCAGTCCTGTTACATTTGGAGAGCTCTCTGCTTGGTGCCAGTCAGTGAGGATGGGTAAGATTATTTTGTTCTCTTCCTAGCAGAGATGTGGTGTAGTTACGCTGCTTATATTTCATTGCATCTGTTAAGCAAGAAATACTGTGAATATTTCCCTAGCTGAATAGAAGGCATAATAGACCATTGGAAAAACCAGAGCATGATATGATTTGGCCCTTGTTTGGTTTTTTTTCCTCCTTCCAGAAGGTGGGAGCATGAGTGCTACTAGAGAAGCAAAACTAGTAGTAGCTGCACTCAGGGATATTTCTAGGCAGGGAAGGAGTTTTGCATGCATATTAGAAATATGCCGAGTTCATTGTGCTCCTCTAGTAGAGACTACGCTGTTTGAAAACAAATCTCAGCAAAACTCATATAAAATTCATGTTTCTTTA
>VYZR01005305.1:23955-34206 GCA_013400675.1 Oxylabes madagascariensis
CTGCACTCATTTCTACTTCAGTTTGTCAGGTAACTCAGGAACACTGAGGTGTGGACATATTAGTGAGATTATTAAAATATTTCTAAATTATTTCCATGCCACTTTATCTAAATGAATAGTTTCTTAAATACAGAATACAAACCATGTTAAAAATTGTTTCTACAGGTAGAAGACACCAAGAGTTTAGACCTGTGCTCAGTGTTTCAGACAGGGAAGAGCATATGCCTGGTTTCACAGGCATTTTTCATCAGTCCTATGTGATGAAGGTTTTCAAGGGTAGTTTTTGGTTTTCAACTTTTTCAATTCTGTCCTCAGCTTGCTGATTTCGGATTGGAACAGCAAGCAGACGACACAAGTGCATAGGTTGAAACACTTCCAGTCTAGTGTTTTTATCTATTAGCTGCAATGCTAATCATGACTCTTGCTAAGGAGCTGCTCTTTGTTGTGTCTTTGTTCAGCTCCCAAAGAGATCCATAATGACTTCAGTCACCATTTGATTCAGCTCTTCAGCAGGGATTAGTTAACTTCTCAATCATTTTAGTCTTGCATCCAAAGCTTTATGCTGGTTTATTGTGCTGCTGACAAAAGACTTGTTGCTACTTAAATTAGTTAATCTAATTGTCTTGGAAGTATAAATGGCTTTATACTTTATACTTTTATTTTTAAAAAATGAACTATCTCACCTGCTTCTTTCTAAATATTGTGACTGTGCCTTGGTATAGTGTTTCTTACACTGAATCAAAGATATTTGATGAGCCTATTAGTGTTTAAAAACCGCTGCCTAAAATTATTTTTACAGACAATCTCACTCTAATGAAGGTAGTGTGGATAAGCCTTATGAAGACATAATGAGAGACAAAGGAGAGTTGAAAGTATCNTACTTGTGTGTTTAACTTAAACTGCAGATGCTCTGTCATCTTCAGAATCTCAGAACAAGAGGACTGTTGCATCTCCTGTATTAAAAGCAGACCAAGATTTTTTTTCTGGGTTTGTTTTGGTTGTTTTTTTTTGTAAACTTGGATGCTGAAGAACTATGTTGGTGTATCCTTAGGAGGGTTTTGTTTTGTTTTGGTTGGTTGGGGTTTTTTGTGTGTGTTTTCTTTTTCACATCTGGGCATAAAGGCTTAAATGAAGACACACCTGCATACCCATTATTTGTTGTTCTGTGTTCTTTCCTAAGAGTTGGTTACCCAGTGATGAACTTTAAGCTCCCACTGGTTTATATTATACACAGTATTTTTATATGCTTTATGTGGTAGTTCATGTGACCTAGTAATATTAACATAAAGCAGAGGTTCTTGTCCTCATTAGCTAGAAGCAGCAGGGCAATTTCTTTCTGATAACAGTTATGAAATAAGGGGAACTAACCTGCTGCAGACAATTGTATTTGGCTTCAGGTAGAAATAAACTTCTCAAGAACATTCACCATGCAATTAATTATGTAACATCACATAACTACTTCTAGGAATAAAGGGAGCATACCACAGTCCTTAATCAGCTGCAAATTAGCTGGATGGGTGAAAGACAAGCAATTCAGTGTTGAAATTCCTCAAAAATATGAGTATAGTCCGTCTCTTCCAATAAATCAAGAAAACCTCTCAAAAGCTGCAGTTAATTCATTTAACAACAGTGGAAGAACAGCATTGGAGTCATTGAACCATAGATCCATGATGAAGAATGGAGTCATTCCAGGTATGGTGAAATGGTAACATTTGGATGCTGCATGTTGCTCCTCAGAAGACCGCTAAGTTTATTTGAGAAGACTTGCCTATGTTAGCAGTAGAAATTGTGATAACAAAGTTTATTGTTATACATTTACTACAGAAGGAATTAATTTTCAAGATACAGATTTATCAAGGGCAGAGGAAAACAATTCCTTCGTGAAAGATGAAAATAAGCAAAATGGAGAAAGTGAGCAAAAAGACCACGTGGAGCAGCCAGTTAAGCACAGCAATATCACTTCAGAAATTGTGATACCACCGGGTGAAAAAATATTCATTGTGATTGTATGCACAGCTGTGTAAGTATTTCCATTATTTCTAACCAATATAATGGCAAGAAGTAATGAAAATAGACTTAACAGTTCACTTATTCTGGGAATAGTTCTCTTCTTGGGATGTTGTGCTTTAACCCCAGCTGACTACTAATCCCCATTCAGCTGCTTGCTCACTCTTGCCAGCAGGATGGTGGGGACAATGGGAACAGTAAAGTGAGAAAACTCATAGGTTGAGATAAAGACAGTTTAAAAGGTAAAGCAAAAGCCACTAACACAAGCAAAGTAAAACAAGGAATTTGTTCACCACTTCCCATGGGCAGGCAGGTGTTCAGCCATCCCCAGGACAGCAGGGGTCTATCACACATGATGGTGACTTGGGAAGACAAATGCCATCACTCAGAATGTCCTCCCTTCTTCCTTCCCCCGCTTTTTGTACTGAGCATGATGCCCTATGATGTGGAATATCCCTTGGTGTGGTTGGTGTCAGCTGTCCTGGCTGTGTCCCCTTCCAACTCTTTGTGCCTGCCTGGACTCCTCCCTGGTGGGGCAGTAATGAGAAGGGCAAAAGGCCTTGACTCTGTGCGAGCCCTTTGCAACACTCTAAAAACATCCCTATGCTATCAACACTTTCTTCAGCACAGATCCAAACCAGAGCCCTGTACTAGCTACTATGAAGAAAATTAACTCTACCCCAGTCAAAACAGGCACTTGGTGTAAAGTGAGCCAATACATATTAGCAAATCATCTGGAAACTTACGTTAGACTTTGAAAGCAGTTACCATTTCAGTTCTTGATTCTGACTTTTTATGAAAAGAAAATGGTAGTAGTTAATGAAGCAGTATGAGTGGGAGTAGGTAGCATCTCTAAAGTGGCACAGTGAGGTGAAGATAATGCCTGCAGATGGATATATTCTTTGTAGTAAATCCATTGATCCCTGAGCACTAGAGCTAATACGGATTTCCTGGGAATTGCTGTGTTATGTCTGATGCATTTCTTCTAATCTTTAGCTTTCTTCTAGTCTTTAGTATCTTGAATTGCTACATTCCCTGATCTCAAGTTTTCCTGTTCTGTGATGGGAAATTCAAGTTGTGTATGCTGAAATAGGAAAGAAAAAGCTTTCTTCACTAAAGATGTAATTCACAGAGGAAGTGGTTTGCAAGTCTTAGAAAACCCTGGAAAACCAAAAAACACTCAGCTATACAAAATATTTTATTAATTTCATTAAGAATGGAAAGTGGCTTTGTGGGAGCTCTTTCATTTAAGTAGGAACCTTACATGCCAAAGCTTACGTTTTTGTACCTTTCATATGCTTCCAGCTGTAGCTCTGCAGACTTTGTGTTCCACAGCCATTGATTCCTAGGGTGGTAAAGGAAAAGCTGGGCAGACTAAAACAAGGTTTCATTCATCAAAATAATTCTGCAATAGTATTCACACTACTTCTCTTATCATTTTAAATAGTGAAGCAAGGGGTAAAATTTTTTTAGGTGGATGATTCAGCTCTAGTTAGAAAGACAGAGCTGCAGACATGGCTTGCCTTTGTGGAGATAGACATGTAGAAAGAATGATTTATATTTCACTGTAAATCCATAAAAGCCACAAAGTCTTAGAATCTTCTAATAATACAGAATAATCCACACAAATCTTCATGAGAGACTGCAGTATGAATTTAACAAGTGTTTGCTGGCCACTTGAGAGACTTAGAAACTGCAGATTTACACCATAAATTTGAACAGTTCAGAATGCATTTGTTTCAGTGACGTGGTAGCAGTGTTGGACCATGTAGTTAGAGAATTGCACTGTAGTAGTGCTTAAGTTTCTTAGACACCAATCTGAAGAAACCTTTCCCTCCTGTTTTTTTCCTGTCTATCACTCCGCAAGCAACACTTGCCCATATAATTTCAGAATTAAAGGATTTTTCCTAATTTCTCCACTTCATGTATTTACAGTTAGGGTTCAGTTCTGAGTAGCTTTTTGCAAGGTGCTGCAAAGCTGTTACTGCAGACAGTGAAGGGATTTGCTTCAGGTTCCTCTGGTGGAGCTGTTTAGCTCTTCTTTTTGCAGTAGCAGTAATTCCAAGATGTTCCTTGTAACAGAGATATTAATTCTGTACCCTAGTATGTTGAGTGGAGGGATTTTGCATTTTACCCAATGTTTTGATGAAATTGTGGAATTGAGATTTTTGCTGTGGTTTTGGGTTGGGGTATTTTGGTTGGGTGGGTGAATGGGTACGGTTTTTAATTATTTATGATACCTGGCTTGAACTCGAGATGGGGAGTGTGAGGAATTACCCTAAATTAGCAATTCTCGTATGTAACTGAAATGAGTATCTATCTCATGGCTGGAGAAAATGAAGCGTGAGCATGTTGTTTTTAAGAAGATAACATCTGTTTACTTGAAGGATTCATGGGCACAGTAAAGAGCTCCTGTTGCTTGGCTTTTCTGATTTTACTGTTGGCCGCTATATTGAAGCCAACGTAACAAAGGAAGAAGAATTACTTATAGCACCTGTACAACCTTATTCTCCAAGAAAGCATAAAATTATTGCAGATTCTCAGCCAAGGAAGACAACAGTGGCTGCCCCTAAACTCACAAGGTACTGTCACTTAGAGCATAAAATGATACTTATCCAACACTGCTCTATTTGGTGTTGCTATATCTGTTCTGTAATGCTGAGAAAGAAAATGTGAACTGGGAGAATCTCTACATGTTTATATATAGGTGTATATGTATATGTTGTAAACAAGATGGTTGTGGACATTGCTGATAGAAGAGGTTTTAGTAATTAACTGCTTGATTTCTTTGTAGATTTTTCAAACAGTCTCTAATGTATAGTGTGGTAATAAGATAAAACACTGTTCCTTAGTTATCTACTTGGTAACAATTGTGTTATTAAGAAAAAGGGTGGGAAACAAAATAATTTCTGAGAGAATAAGCTTCTTAATTCTTTACACAATTTTATTGTCTACATCTGACTAATGTGTCTCCCATCATTCATTCAAAACTTTTGTTTTACAAATAAACTTCCATATTACTTATAGTATTTGCTTAGTTATATACCTAAGCTGAAAAGGCAGAAACGTGGTGTTTCCAAATAATCTATAGGTAGAACACTTAATACTGAATAGCCAAAGTTGGAAGGAATCCATAAGGATCATCAAGTCCACAACCATCTTGTTTACAACATATACATATACACCTATATATAAACATGTAGAGATTCTCCCAGTTCACATTTTCTTTCTCAGCATTACAGAACAGATATAGCAACACCAAATAGAGCAGTGTTGGATAAGTATCATTTTATGCTCTAAGTGACAGTACCTTGTGAGTTTAGGGGCAGCCACTGTTGTCTTCCTTGGCTGAGAATCTGCAATAATTTTATGCTTTCTTGGAGAATAAGGTTGTACAGGTGCTATAAGTAATTCTTCTTCCTTTGTTACGTTGGCTTCAATATAGCGGCCAACAGTAAAATCAGAAAAGCCAAGCAACAGGAGCTCTTTACTGTGCCCATGAATCCTTCAAGTAAACAGATGTTATCTTCTTAAAAACAACATGCTCACGCTTCATTTTCTCCAGCCATGAGATAGATACTCATTTCAGTTACATACGAGAATTGCTAATTTAGGGTAATTCCTCACACTCCCCATCTCGAGTTCAAGCCAGGTATCATAAATAATTAAAAACCGTACCCATTCACCCACCCAACCAANGCACCCCAGGATACAGGTGACCCTCCTGGCTGCCAGGGCACTGCTGACTCATGTTCAACTTGCCATCCACCAGGACCCCCAGGTCCCTTTCTGCAGTGCTGCTTTTCAGTGTCTTATTTCCTAGTCTCGCTATACATCCAGGTGGACCAGGTGCAGAATCTGGCACTTGTCTTTGTCCAGTGTCATACAGTTGGTGGTTGTCCATATTTCTAATTTGCATAGGTCTCTCTTCAGCACCTCTCTGCATTTGAGGGAGTTATCAGCTCCTCCCAATTTAGTATCATCAGCAAACTTACTCGGTACACCTTCAAATCCTTCATTCAAGTCATTTGAGAAGACGTTGAAGAAGACTAGCCCTAAGATGGAGCCGTGCAAAGCCCCACTAGGGACAGGTCAGCAGTCATATGTCACCCCCTTCATTGTAATCCAGTTGCTCACCCATCACATGATGTATTTATCCAGCTGTGGGTTGGATATTTTGTCCTGAAGGATCCTCTGAGAGACAGTATCAAAATCTTTACTGTCTTGTGATGGTATCAGCCAGCTGTTTGAGTACCCAGGTGAATAGAATGCCATCAGGTCCCATAGACTTATACCAATCCAGCACGAATAGCAAATCCTGCAGAAGTTCAGGTTCAACTTGGAGTTTATCATTCTCAGTCATGACTCTCCAGCTAAGGGCACTGGCATTCCCATAGCCCCTCATCAGTGTTGACAGCAGAGGCAAAGAAAGCATTAAACCCCTCTGCCTTGTCTGTGTCCCCGTGTGTGAGGTGACCATCCTCATCCTGTAATGGGCCAGTGTTGTTTCTGCAGTGCTTTTTGCTACTGGCGTATTTTTAAAACCTTTTTGTTGTCCCTCACAGTACTGGACAGCCTCACCTTCAATTGAGCTTTGGCCACATGAATTTTTTCCCTACAGGGTCAAGGAGCATCTTTGTAAGGGGATCTCTTACCTTTCTTCCCAGTATAATAAACTTCTCAGTTGTCCCTCTGAAGGAGTCATTAGTCTGGTGTGTGTGTGTGTGTGTGGTGAGCCTCTGCATTTAAAGAAACACTTTCAGGTTTTATGTTGTTTAATTTCCCTTACAAGAATCCTTTTTGTTTCCAGCAGAACAGATCTCTAGCAAGATTTACTCCTTCACAGCACATGGAGGCACATTTTCCAACATCAAATGCCCTGATCAAAGCAACAAAAGTTAGAGACTGAAGCAATAATTATGACCTTGATCAGGGTTTATTCTGTTACATGATTAATCATACACAGTATTTAAAAATATCAGGTGCCTGCCTGCTGAAATATCAACTGAAAACACCACTTACAAAATAGCTAGAAGAAAGGTCAACAAATCTGAGCTTGTTACANTGTGGGTTGGATATTTTGTCCTGAAGGATCCTGAGAGACAGTATCAAAATCTTTACTGTCTTGTGATGGTATCAGCCAGCTGTTTGAGTACCCAGGCGAATAGAATGCCATCAGGTCCCATAGACTTATACCAATCCAGCACGAATAGCAAATCCTGCAGAAGTTCAGGTTCAACTTGGAGTTTATCATTCTCAGTCATGACTCTCCAGCTAAGGGCACTGGCATTCCCATAGCCCCTCATCAGTGTTGACAGCAGAGGCAAAGAAAGCATTAAACCCCTCTGCCTTGTCTGTGTCCCCGTGTGTGAGGTGACCATCCTCATCCTGTAATGGGCCAGTGTTGTTTCTGCAGTGCTTTTTGCTACTGGCGTATTTTTAAAACCTTTTTGTTGTCCCTCACAGTACTGGACAGCCTCACCTTCAATTGAGCTTTGGCCACATGAATTTTTTCCCTACAGGGTCAAGGAGCATCTTTGTAAGGGGATCTCTTACCTTTCTTCCCAGTATAATAAACTTCTCAGTTGTCCCTCTGAAGGAGTCATTAGTCTGGTGTGTGTGTGTGTGTGTGTGTGTCTCTGTTTTGGGTTTGTAGTCTTGATGATGTGGCATGTTAATGAGCTGTTTTTCACATACTTTACTTAAGCAAGCTAAATGATATGTCGTATGTTTTCATTTTAGAAATAAGAGGAGGTGGTGTTCAAACTTTCTCCCGCATTATACCATACCGGATGAGTTAAGAAAATGTGTTGAACAGCAGTTGGACATACTGACCTTTCAGCCCCTCCTAGCAGAGGTATGTACGTGTAGGTTTTATATAAAAAATATCTTCTGATACAGTGTTTTTGTTCAAGCACCCTTAACTTGGGAAGAATGTGTAGTCCTTAGTCTAAGAGAAGATGACATAACACTTGTCAGGTAGACTTAAACTTCAGTCTGGATCCCATAACTTCAGTGGGTTTCGGTATATGTTACAGATTGCAAACTTAGAAAACTACAAAAGCATAAATGGGAAAATATGAAAAGAGAGTAGAAGTATATTGGGGAGGATATCACAGAAGCTGAACAAAAATTTCTCTGTATTCTCACTTTTTAGGCATCATTTGAAAGGGTTTTTTGAGGTGTCAGCAAAGTTTTTCTTTCGTAGAAAATCACAGTCTCTTAAATTATTGCAATAACAGGATTGTTTTCTGGTTATTCAAAATTGTTTTCTTAAGCATCATCAGATTTAATTCACTATGACTATTTAATTTATTTAACTCACTGTTTAGTTCACAAGTACAACAGTTTCAGAATACATATAAAATACCTCCAAAAAAGCTATAAAATCTTAATAAGAATATTACAATGATTCCTTCTCCAAAACTTTACTCTGATTTCTGGTAGAAGGTTGCTGCAACTTGCTTTTTTTGGTAAATTTTAAATATTTGTAAACTGGGGCTGACACTTTTTTAAAATGTAAAAGGCTATATTGTCTGCTGACTGAATAGCTCACATTAAACTTCAGATCACAGCATTAAGCTAGTAGGTTAGAGATGCTCTCTCAAAAGCTCTGCAGTGTTTATAGTAATTATACACTGAAGGCCTGCCATTAATGGTTACTTTTTTTTAACCACACCTTAACCCTAACCTTAGAACTTGGTAATGTTGGAGAATACCTCTGCAGTAAGATTCATTAAGCCCTGAAGGAGAAAATTTAGTTTCTTTCAGCTCGCCATAAGTTGCACGATCATCAGCCAGGGCCGAGACTGACATGACTCTTTTCAGCTGTCTCTGTCCATGTATTTAGATATTATGCTTTCTGGGCATGAACTGAGCATAGAACTCAGTTTGTAGACTGCCCCTGAATTCACATGGTGAAACTGCCACTTGTAGTAGGGAGAGGCTTGGTTAACTCTTTAGCTGAGGGGCTACTGTATTTGAGCTCCAAGAGCTATATTAATCTTGCTCTAGCTGTTAAAAGGAGGTTTAAAATATTATGGATGTGGTGTATGGATGCATGTATTTAAGTATCTTATTTGGCAACCCAGTTGCTGTGCAGTCTGTCTTAAGAAGTGTTTTGTTTAACATTAGCAATAGTTGGTTCCGTATCTTAGTGTACAATAGTAATGTATACTGGGTTTTTTTTCAGCGTCTTAATCTAGATAATTATAAAGCAAACTTTTCTACTCTTTTATGGCTTGAAGAGATCCAAGCAGAAATGGATTTAAAAGATTACTACATGAGTGGGGTTACTTTGAAAAGGAATGGGAACCTGTTGGTGTTGGAAGTGCCAGGAGTAGAAGAGGGCAGACCTCGCCTGGTTCCAGGTAGAAATGAACGTGACATAAAGTCAAATGGCATGTTGATCTATATTTTCGCTACTATGCAAACTGTATTGTTTATTCATTTGTTTAAAGAAGTCTTTCAGATATTTGAGCACTAAGTTTCTCATTTAGGCTACTAGACAGGGGACTAGGGTCACAAGGACACTATGTTAGTGTCAGTCTTAGAGTAGCTACTATCTGAAGCAGCATTGCATGTGTCTGTTTCTTACAGATGTTCCAATACTTAAGGTTTTTTCTTCCACAATAATCAGTGGACCTTTTAGCAAAAATAAACTGTGCAATGTAGTAATAGCTTAAAAAGCAATAGGTGTAGCAAAAAATCTGGGAAAGCAGCTAAAATTAAATTCAGAATTTCAAATAGTGTAATATAAAGGATAATGTTTTCAACAGATGTTGTCTGATGGCATCAACACTAGATGCCTTTTAAAATGTAATATACAACTACATATGGCATTTCAAAACAGTACTGATGGATACAGCAAGTTTGCTGAAGTTAGCCTCTTGCAAATTCCTCGTCTAAACATGCTGCAGTGAAGAGATGCTGCAGTGAAAATGTTGCTATTCCTTGTAACAGTATTTTGCCTTTCAACTTTGCAATTAGGTGATAAGGTGATTCTGAAAAGTCAGATCTACTCAGAGCATATAATAGAGTACATTGCCTATGTCGCTGAGGTAAGCAAGGTGTCTGTTCTCTTGAAAATACCATCGTCCAAAGGTTTTATAAGGGAAGCTTGCAATTCCTGGAGTTACAGACTAGTTTAATCTGACTTCTGAGAAGATAGATTTATTTTATCTCTATTTTGAATGGTTTGTATTTTTGAAGACTCTGGCTTCCCTATTCTTTTGAGATTATAAT
>VYZR01005307.1:7736-20185 GCA_013400675.1 Oxylabes madagascariensis
AAGTTCCATGCTGAAAAGTAAGATGAGCACCCTGAAGGCCCAGCAGCCTGCAAGTCAGCTGCTTACAGCTGCACAAGAATTCCTCCTGTTTTGAGGAATGCACAGGTGCTGCAAGGAAAACAGAGGTGCCTCTATAGTCCTCCCGCTCCCTTCTCCAACCCTAGCATCACAGCTACCATCAAAATGTTTCTGCACTGAAGCTACTGTTAATTCTACTCAGAGGTTACCATAACAGGCTTACTTTTACAGTAATGCTAAAGCTGACCTCAAAGTATGTAAAAAGTCTGCTTTTTCCTATCAGCTGCACTGCAGAGATTCACCAGCTGGGTAAGGTTATCAGACTTCAACAAAAAATCCCTTCCTAATTCTCCTGTATTGGAAGTCGTACAAAAAATACTCAGTAATTAAATTTATTTTTACTCTTCAATTTGCCAAGCCTCTGTCAGAGCACAGATACTATGCACTGCAGTAGAAAAGTCTCTGGAAATAGCACTTCTGCCTAGGGAGAATCTGTTTGACTCTGGTACATCTCATGATGAAAAGAGTAGAAAAGATTTGAGGTGTTAGCAAAGAACTGACATTTTTTGTCACGTGGATCCAAATAAAATACAAAATCCTAAAGAAACCCAAACACATTCTCACAAAAATTCTGCCCTAAATTATCACACTAATATGATGTGAAATACTAAATCATCTCTCCATTTATGATGCGGTTGAAGGACACAGTTTCTGCTAGTTTTGCAAAGTGCTAAAAATATCACATCATCATTTTCACAATAATTGCTGTAAAGTCAGTTTTGCATTACAACTGTTCTAAGCAAAAGAAATGGTCCACAGATAGGAAGATCTAAAATGTAAATGCTTACTACAAACCTGAGACCTCCTCTGGCTAAAGCAAACTGAGCTTGTTTCTTGTAAATTCAGCTTTGTTATTAGAACAAAATTATATAAATTACCTCCAACAATTTGGGGAACAAAAGGCTTCTTATAATTCATACAATCATTTGAAACTCAACTTTGTGTATTCACTGTAGAAAAGCAAGAAATACCATTTACGGAGTCTGAAAAACTGGAAGCTGACTGGTTCATATTGTACAAATCCTGTTGTTCTCCTTTCAGGGCTGCTGAGAGTCTGTACTTAATTATTGCACTTTCTTATTGGTTTATATAAAACACACCCCCAAACCTCTGAATTCCAACTGTTTTAGTTCAGGTTATCCAGTGAGAGAGTTTTTCTTAGCCTCTCCTGCAAGGTTCCCATGGCTATGCTGAAATGGGACATAGGACATTACCTGCAAGCAGGTATCAAACCCAAGCTGTTATAAATGTAACCATAGAAAGCTTTGGTTTAATAGCTGATGAGTCCACAACAGGCTTACTGTGACATGAAATTGTCAACCACTTCATGTTTGAGGATCCACAAAGAAAGCTGAGAATTCACACTCCTAACCCAATCACAAGGTAATTCTTACAGCAACCCAGCAGGTTTTCAATCCAACAGTCTGAGAGTTTTCAACAAATTAACGACACCCTGACATACAGAATTTTCCGTTTCACCCCTACTCCTAAGAAGCCCTTAAGAATCAAAACCAAACTCCCAGAGTTGACCTAATCATTGCTTCTTTTAAGCATTACTCACATGACTTACAAATTCAATATCTAATCCTCAAATTCATACTTGAGTACTGTTTTGAGGAATAGGTAGAGTTCCACACTTAGTACAAAAACACCTACATTCAAGAACTTGCAACACACTTAGCCACAAGTGTGTGTGCAGCTTTGATATTTCTAATAACCCCCCCCGCAAAACCTCTTTAAAAAAACCCTCAAAAAATCCCAAACAAAAAACCCCACAAAACAAAACCCGAGCAAATAAAAAGCCCAACCCAAACAAAAAAACCCCAAACAGAACTGTGAACAACAGGTCTGCTAGCTTCCACCACACAATTATCTGCTTGCCCGTGTGCTGCTGCGTACTCTTCATAAATGTAAACAGAGAACTACAACAATCAGCTTAGTAATGAAAGTCCTGCCAAACTATCCATCCAGTTTTCTTGTATTGAATATAAACACTGGAAAGTGGGAGCCTCCTCAGCTGAAGACACTGGAATGCCTCAAATACTTAGGTATATGATTCAAAGAATGTTTGACTTTACTAGATATAGAAACCCTGAAAATTTTACTCCCTAAGAGACAGTGTGCTTTGAGCATTGGCCATTATGCAATCAACAAGAGAAACGGTAGAAATTGTAACAGAACAATGGCTCAAAAGGAACTAAAATTTAATTGTACACATTCCTATTTGTCAAAATGTAGCAACTAACAAAACAGAACACTTTGGTAGTCACGCAAATTTCTCCTAAGTAGGTGCAAACAAGATGGACTTGTGCCAATACAATGTTAAAAACGGCAAATGAATTTGTATTTATACATAGAGAGGCACTTGCTTCAGTTTATAATTTGGAAGACTATATGGGAACAGAATTGTCAGGAGTCACATTATGAATTCAGAGAACTAGAAAGCATGAAAGGTTTCCAGGTAACTTCTGACATGTTCTAGTGTTTTTGTTATGAATGAGGGTGAGCAAATTCAAATGAAGAGGCCTCTAAAATCACCGTGGCATTTAGGATAACATTATGACATTGGACATAAAATGAAATACAGATCTGGTGGGCAAGTCCAAACAGCTGGGGGTTGCTCTCTTCACATCACTGCTCAAAACAAAAAAGAATCATGAACATTAAAACAAATAACTTTCAGTTCCCTAAAACAACATACTAAAAATCCTTCTGCTTCTGCCATCTTTGGGATGTAAACCAAATATTCTGGCTCAGCTTGTCCTCAAGAAATCTTTCTGATGCTCACACAGTCTGAGGAAGTGTTCTGATGGTTCATTCAAAATGACACAGATATAGGATTAAGTGCCCCTTCCATACCACAACATAACACAACCAATGGCAGTGGCTTCTACTTTGTTGTTTCAATATATTGAAGGAAGAGAAGTGAGGGGAAAGGAAGTCTTCAGTTCAGCCTCAGAGATGCATGAATGGCTTAGCAAACAGTCCATGCTCATGCTAGTGGAAACCCCATAAAAGGAAACAGAAAAACAATACAAGAATTCCACATCAAACTCTCAAGCTATTTCAAAACTCAGAGTAATATCTAAATCAGTTTTGGACATTAAAAGACCCACATTTCTCTCACAGCCTTATTGATCTGGCATTTGGTTGAATCTCAGATCAAAATCCCTGGAGTTCATACCTGGTGTAGTCATATCACCAATCTTTACCATTATAGATGCTATGAAGCTAAGAGGGCCTGAACATGGTTTAAGATTCAGCTGAGTATTCTCAGGTATTTAAAAGACTAAGTCAACTTTTGTGAAAACTCTACTTGCTTTTGCCACATCAAATCTCCCCACAAATTTCTCCCACCCATCTCCCCTCCCTCCCCTGAAATCAGCAACAATAAATTTCAACAAGTGGAAGATCCATTACTCTTTTCTCCCTGCTAAGTAACTTGGCATATTTGCACGCACTATGCAGATGCGTACAGAAAAAAAAAGAAAGTGAACATCCTTAATGGTGAAGAAAGTCAAGGTCAGGATAAAAAGGCAGATTAATTTCCCCAGATTTTTTAAATTTTGTGTGTGTAGTAAGAAAATAAGGGAAAAAGAAAAAGCATGACTTAAAAGCCTCTAAAGCTAAGATATCATAGGAAGGAATACATTCAAAACTGCAGCCATTATAAATTCAATGTAGATTTCATGTGTTCTCCCTAGAAGCAGCGTAGTATTCTTCATTATCGTAATAAAAAAGAAAGGATTTCTGCTCCCCAAAATGGCTTAGATGCAGCTTTCTGCAACCTCTATTTTCTGCTTTTGTTCTGAAAAACTGATGCAGTAGCTTCTATAGCAAACATGTCACAGGACTTTGAGAAGAATATTAAGGTTCAAGAACCTACAGCCCGTTATGATACAGAGACATAGATTGAGAAAGCATATGCACTAGTTCAAAGGCTTTAAGCTACTATCAGAAAAAAACATGAGTCTGTCAAACATCAAACATCCCCACAAGATTAGTCAGGTCAGTGCTTCCAAAGGATCTTGAAGTACTATCACAATGTTCATGCTCTCCTTCTCTTTCTTTATTTATGCCACACGATTTCCACCCTCCCCCAATACATCCTTGTGCTGTAATCAGTCAGCCTATTTAAAATGTTATTTTTAACTATTATTCTCACACAACAGAAAACACACAGGCCAGGATAAATTATCTTTAAATTTTTTTTTTCAAGGTGAGAGAAACAGATAAACCCCCTACTTCTCTTTGTGAATTTGCACATGTAGAATGCCTTCATATCTATAAAAAATGCCAAGAAAAGTGATCATTGAAGATGATAATAAGTACAGCCTTCTTCATTTGGCCATGAAATTATCTCTGAAATGTAAGTGCCAAATCAGTTAGCTCAGTAATCCTGAACAATATGAAGCCTTGACTTGAAATAAACCTTCTCTCCCCATTTTGCTGGCAGAAACAGAAAACTTTACCAAGGTTACAGTCAAATCTCAGTGCTTTTTAGCCAATGCTTCAAAAACACAACCTTTTGTCCCTTCTCTGGTAAGGGAAGCAATTTACTTTGACTGCTCCTCTGTTCCCACAAAAAAAAAAAAAAAAAAAAAAAAAAAAAAAAAAAAAAAAAAAAAAAAAAAAAAAAAAAAAAAAAAAAAAAAAAAAAAAAAAAAAAAAAAANGTGCTTTATACTTATTTAACAGCTTTCCATGGGATCAATTCCCACAAAACCTAAGCATTTGGATCCAAGTCTCGGTGGTCACTGTCACAGCTACAGCATTTCCAGCAGCCCGCGGGCCAGCCCGGGCAGAGGCAGAGCCCGCCCCGCTCCTGCGCCCCCTGCCCCGCCAGCGGTGTGGGGACACGGGGACACCCGCACACACGAACCCAAGTCTGCATTCTCTGCCCGAGAGGTCACCGCTGTCCCCGCAGTTACCGGGTCTGATCACGGCCGCTTCCCTCCAGGTTTTCTGCGGACCGGCCGGAGCGTCTGTCCTGGCGAAGCGATCCCCCGGCAGCGAGTCCCGCCCGGGCCCCTCCCCGGGGCCGCGGAGCCGGAGCGGGCAGCAGGGAGGGGTGGCCGGAGGCCGGACCCGCAACAGCGGCGGTCCGGAGCGCTGCCAGAAAATGACCCGGGGCGCTCTCGGGAGAGCCCAAGGTCTGGCCGTGCCGCGGCAGGGGCCGGCGCGCAGCCAGCACCAGCCCGCCCCGAAGAAGCTCAATTCGCGATTACTTCGGGGTGACTCAGCCGGAGCCTCCCACGAGCGCCTGATCGCTCGCAGCCCGGCCCCGGCCCCGGCCCCGGCCCCGCGCTCTCCCGCTCACCTGCGGCGGGGGCGGCCCCGGGCCCTGAGCGGCGGCTCCGGCCGAGCCCCCGGCCCCCGCGGGCCGTGACTCCCCCTGCCCTTTGCCGTAGATGTAACAACTTGGCCGCGATAATTTCTCAAATTAGCACTACAGCAAAAATGAAGTTTGCTGAACCCACCCTGTTCACGGACGGTTCAGAGCCTATTACGTACTCCACACACACGATTTACTTGCGTTGGTAGATGCCCCCCTCATCCCACCGAGTCGCGTGAAGTTATTTGTGCAACAGGTTGTTGGGATAAAATGCATTTTTTACAACAAAGGGTCAAATAGCTGTACAGAATCCGGAGCTACTGACAGAACAGATGGTCACTTACACTCGCTTTGTAAAGTATACCTTCAAAGCAATGAGATAATTATAGATAGAACCTTCACTTTCAACTAATTACCTCAAGCACCTTCAGCTGTACCATTGACTCAGCTGCAGGGCTTTTGCTTTAATACAAACTAAGGCGCGCACAATTGACTTTTAAAGCACTGTCTCGATCAGTTTAAAGCAGGATTTGTCTTTTTCCCATTGGCGCAGTCTTTCAGGCTACCTGGCCAACATCTCTCTGGTTTTACCACAGTTACTCCAGTTTTTTCAATTTCAATTGCATCAGAATTCGTAAGATTTCTTTTTTCAAACCTATGCATTGTTGTCCTAGTTTCATTAGCTTTCCAGAGGCAAATGCTTTTCTGCCTAACCAAATATTGAATTGATTTTGACATTAAATATTTGATCCGTACTAGTTGCATGGTGGTTCTGTTTTGGGACATCCTCTTCATGCACTATTTTCATTTCACTCTAATGTTCAATCCTTTCATTCCCTTTCTCCATTTTTACCAGGACTAGCTTTAATAAATTGCTTCTGATAGATCTACTTCAGAGCCTGACTACGTAATGTTGCTGAGGTCGTAGTCCTAAGATATCTAAGTGATAAATGCAATTNCCCACTTTAACTGAGAAACCTTTTCAGCACTATTATTTCGAACTAACGCAGCCTTTCAGAAATCACAAATTCGGACAGAATGAAGTGCTTTTGCGTCCTCTCCTCTTCAAAAGACAAAGATAAAAAAAAGGACACAGCGTCTTTTCTCTCGGTCCGGAGAAGTATCTCGCTATCCCAAGTACACGCCAGTGCTTTATACTTATTTAACAGCTTTCCATGGGATCAATTCCCACAAAACCTAAGCATTTGGATCCAAGTCTCGGTGGTCACTGTCACAGCTACAGCATTTCCAGCAGCCCGCGGGCCAGCCCGGGCAGAGGCAGAGCCCGCCCCGCTCCTGCGCCCCCTGCCCCGCCAGCGGTGTGGGGACACGGGGACACCCGCACACACGAACCCAAGTCTGCATTCTCTGCCCGAGAGGTCACCGCTGTCCCCGCAGTTACCGGGTCTGATCACGGCCGCTTCCCTCCAGGTTTTCTGCGGACCGGCCGGAGCGTCTGTCCTGGCGAAGCGATCCCCCGGCAGCGAGTCCCGCCCGGGCCCCTCCCCGGGGCCGCGGAGCCGGAGCGGGCAGCAGGGAGGGGTGGCCGGAGGCCGGACCCGCAACAGCGGCGGTCCGGAGCGCTGCCAGAAAATGACCCGGGGCGCTCTCGGGAGAGCCCAAGGTCTGGCCGTGCCGCGGCAGGGGCCGGCGCGCAGCCAGCACCAGCCCGCCCCGAAGAAGCTCAATTCGCGATTACTTCGGGGTGACTCAGCCGGAGCCTCCCACGAGCGCCTGATCGCTCGCAGCCCGGCCCCGGCCCCGGCCNATCAGTTTAAAGCAGGATTTGTCTTTTTCCCATTGGCTCAGTCTTTCAGGCTACCTGGCCAACATCTCTCTGGTTTTACCACAGTTACTCCAGTTTTTTCAATTTTAATTGCATCAGAATTCATAAGATTTCTTTTTTCAAACCTATGCATTGTTGTCCTAGTTTCATTAGCTTTCCAGAGGCAAATGCTTTTCTGCCTAACCAAATATTGAATTGATTTTGACATTAAATATTTGATCCGTACTAGTTGCATGGTGGTTCTGTTTTGGGAGATCCTCTTCATGCACTATTTTCATTTCACTCTAATGTTCAATCCTTTCATTCCCTTTCTCCATTTTTACCAGGACTAGCTTTAATAAATTGCTTCTGATAGATCTACTTCAGAGCCTGACTACGTAATGTTGCTGAGGTCGTAGTCCTAAGATATCTAAGTGATAAATGCAATTAAAGATCAGATTATTTATATTCCAGGACCTCTGCATATTATCAAGCCAATAATAAAAAAATAAATGGAATTTTGGTGTTCTTGCACTTAGCAAGTTAAACATCCAATAGTGACAGCAGCAGGATTAAAATTACACATGATGTCTTACCACAGTGACATCTCCGGGTATTGGGTAGAATTAGGACATCTACCTCTCTATAGTGTGGCATTTTATGCATTGTCCATAAAACTGAATTTTGCAATCTCAGCTGTCTGAACTATCTCACAGCAACTGATTTTTAATTTTTTTTTTTTTAATGAAGCAATTCAAACCAGAAAAAACACTGGACCTTCATTTGAAGTCTAGCTAGAGTTTAAGAAACATTTAGCTGATCAAGACAAGATTCTTTAGCCATCACATAAGTTGCTAAAGTAGGTATTTGGAGATGAAAATTCTTGGGAAAGTCTAGGAATTTTCATAGATATAAGTAAAATCTTTGCATATGAAAGCTCAAGTAAGATGAAGTTCAGTACAAAATAAGAGAAAGGAAAATAAAGGCAGAGAGCAGTGCTCCAATATTTAGTCAGGGATGGAGACAGAAGATTAGAAAATTAAATTTATTGCGTACACTAAGGTAAAGGAAACTCATAGTAGCATTTCTGACTGGTGTTCCCCTTCCCATAGTAACATCAGTCCCTCAAGGCAGGCATGAGCAGTAGGGAAGCATTATCAGTGTTGGTGTTGCCATGCACCTTTTACAACAACTTCCAAACAGAAAAGTTGAGGTAAATGTGAAAGACAACAGCTTTCAAAAAGATCTATTCACTGAGGCTGGAACATAAGTCACTACTTGTGGCATGCTGACAGACAGACTTCTGTATTTTTCTTTCCACAAATTACAAAAAATTATAGCATCCTATTGAGACTGAACAGAGCCTTTAAGTTAAGATCTAAAATCAAACTAATTTCACATAAAACAAGGCTTAAATGCACACCCAAACTTCACTGTTCTGTTGTCAATTGTTTTTCCCCAAATGCTTTGTTATTTGAGCTACTAATAAACTAGGAAAACTACCAAATCTTGACTAGCTGATTTGCACTCTGCATTTGTCTTGCTGGTTGTGAAAAGTATTGAGGATAGAGAAGTACCAGAAACATTTCAGAAACAGTGACAGATT
Source organism: Oxylabes madagascariensis (assembly GCA_013400675.1). Classification (NCBI taxonomy): domain Eukaryota; kingdom Metazoa; phylum Chordata; class Aves; order Passeriformes; family Timaliidae; genus Oxylabes; species Oxylabes madagascariensis. The sequence goes on from VYZR01005307.1 coordinate 16,520, forward strand.
CCAGTACTTCGCTGGTATGAGTAACAATCTGTGGAGATTTCTCATAGAAAATTCCGCTCATCATCTTTCTTCAAAATATACTTGAGAGAGGGAGGGAAGGAGCAGGGAGAGGGAAAAGGAACCGAAGAACACCAGACTGTGATCTCATGTTGGACACCAAAATGCCTCACCAATATGTCCAGTGCAAGAAAAATGGCATTAGGGTGAGGATACAGAAAGAGGAGTTCAGATACCCACATTCCACATTCAGTTCTAGTATTCTGAGCCACCTACTTCCTGTATGACATATACTAACATTTTTGTAACACACATCACAGCAGTAGTTCTTTTTCACAGGGAAGACTGTATAGTACTCTATCAGCTTATCAAGTGGAAGATGTTACAGAAGTGCAAACTATTATTTTCCTAATTGCATAAAGGAAAATGTCTTGTTTCTCTATCTAAACTGCATGTTCCACAGTTCAGGTAGAAGACATTTCAAACCATGCCAAAACCTCTGATCCATTAGCACATAAGATGGTCTCCACTGGCTGATTCTAATCACTCAGGAAATTTTTAGGCCCTGTAGTTACATAGGAAGTAGTGTCATGCTTGTCATTTTTTTGTGACTAAGAACCAGAAAAGGGGGAGTAACTTCCTTAGTTGCATGACTGTGTGCTAAGTAATGTGGGATTGTAGCTGGGCAGCCCTGCCTAAACTGTGATTACTCTTGCATGAGTCATTACAATCTTTTCCTAAAGTTTTGTCTTCAGGTGAAATTGAAGATTGGTCTTTGTCTTCAGGTTTGACAATTTACACAACCCATCCTTGCACATACTTTATGCAAAGCTGTTAAAGAGAACTTGCCTACAGGATGCAAGAAGAAAAATTCACAGGATTGCCTACAGTAGCTCCAGAAGTGGTGAGTTACTCCAGATTAAACTAGATTAGATTCCTCATTGCAAAACTTTTGTTGTTTTCATACTTTCTATCTACTTTGGAAATGAGTTCACTGAGCTGTGGGATGAAGTCTGGAATCATCAATGTCCTGAAAGGAGCACAGCACCTCTGTCAAGCCCTCCCCATCAGCATTTCATGTTAACCTGCCATAGCCCTGAGCCATCTGTTCATATGGCATCATGCTGTCTGTGTATCACCTTGCCACAGACAGTAGCCCTGCAGCATTGTCCTTTGTGACACCAACCTGAGGGAGGCTGAGAAAGCAGCAGTGTGCTGGCCATTGCTGGCCACACATCACACGTTGCTGGGGCCTTTCATGGACATCCCTGACTTCTGCTTTCTGAAGGCTGGAAGTATGTACAGGTGCATCTTTTCACCTGCAAAGACACCCAAAAAAGCAGCTAACTGAACAGGTAAGTGAGGAGGAACACAACTGGGACATAGGTCCCAACACCTGTGCTGCCACAGCTTGCGTGTCTTAATTATGCCAGGAGTTGGCATAAGAGTACTTGCCAGCTCTTGAGACCATTTTCAAATGTGCTTGGGTTACAGAAACAAAGAAAACAATGGACACAAGAAGTGGATCCGTTGGAAATTTTCAGCTTGTCCTTAAATGTCAGAATTCCAGTCTTCCTCAAATAACCAGGAGAAAACACATTTACTCCAAAAGCAATGTTCTGCAGCTGCAGTGATAAAATGCAGAAATAACTACACACGATGAGGACATGGCATGTGTGGATTGCTCACACTGATTCTGTGGCAATAATATGTTGTGTCCCTTTCCCCCTCTTTCAATTTGGTATTGAAAATCACATGAAGCAACTTGGGCTGGCATTGATTAGACAGACCTGTTTCAAAAATTCAAAATACACCGGTAAAATGGCATTAAATCCAGTTTTCTTTTATTGACTAGTTTTGGTAAATGATACTTTAAATTGGAAAGAAGCTGGACAAGGTCTTATGGGTCCACTTTTACCAGGGGGTCTGTTTTCCTCTCTTTGCTTTTAGCAGTGGTGGAACTGTTACTGAGGATCTAAGACTTCTTTCAAGTTTCTGTTTTCCCATGTTTCTGTAAAAAGTCTCAAATACAGGGGAATTACCAGCCTCTCTTTGCCTATGACAGATGTTTTTCATTTCAAACATAACTGATGTAGAGGCAAGGATAAACAGAGGGCCAGAAAGCACCAGTAAGCAAATTTGAAACTTTCAGTATATGAAATGGTACTGTCAGAGGTGTTTGTTAACAACTCTGTAACAGCATTTACGTTGCTAACTTTCTCACACAGAGAAAGCAAAATACTCCAAATCCTTGTGTCTCTCAGTGAGAGCAAAACAGACCACACAGGTAGCAATGCCACCTCTATCGTGCAGATTAAAGTGTTCAGAGCAGCTTCCTCTCCCTCTGTTGGCAAAGCTACAAGCATACTTTAGCATGAGGTTGGAATCTGACAGGCTGACACTACATACCACTGCCCCAAAGCACCCTGGCTGCATTTGTAATGTTTCAAAGAGCAAAAGCACCAGAATTTTTAGAAGGACTTTATCTGAGAGTGACAAAGGCAAGATATTTGCAGTTGACAATGCCAATGTCATGGCTTTATGCTAACTATAATGGTCATCTAATAAAAACACAGGAGAGAGTGCCTCAGTTATTCTACACCTTTTTTGAAGATGGAATTCTCTATTTATATTATCCCAAGCTCAATTCAGGCTCTGTAGTGCCTGCTCAGGTTTCTTCTTAATACCACACAACTTAGGTCTTCTATACCACTTCATATTTAACTTCATACTACTGCAGCATGGCAAAAAATACAACATAGGCAGAAACAGTTATCTAAGGATTTAAATGCAAAATCTAAAAGCAGAGTGTTATGGAATATTCAATCTAATTCAGGTTTTGCATATTATTTTATGTTTACCTACAATAAATTATGACAATGCATGCATTTCATTTAAATGCAGTAAGGCTGGCCTTCTTTGTATGATAAAAAAATCACAGTGGATCTAAACCTATACCCTATTAAAACTCTGTATAAGAAAACCTGTACAAGACAAAAAGGAAATATTCTTTATACCTTTTGCCTCTCAGAGAAAAATACTCCAAGATTTTAATGAAATCACATGAGGCCATAAAGTGCTATTATTCAGAATTCATCTCAGTAAAAGTTGTTACTGGAAAAACAAAGTTCTAGCTCTTAGAACACCTCCTTAAAAATACTTAGCACTTAGCTTTGTCTATTTATTTCCATTCAAAACTCAACCAGTGAGGTATAGAAACATATATCACAAATACTTGCAAATGTATACAAATATTTTAACAGTCAAATGATACTAAATTTTCAAATATAATGCTGTATTTAAATTCATGTCCCTAAAGGGAAAAAGGAAATATCTTCCATGTCTGGCAATACCCAAGGTCTTTTCTTCATTGTCTCAAAATAGACATTTTCATTTATGTGTTTACATTTCCCTCTCTATAGATACCATTTCCACTGGACTGAAAGAGCTGGTCACATCATGGTGGGTTTCTTCAACGCATTTGAAGCATGATTTATTTTTTTACTATAGGTCATAAAAATTCAATAGAGTCACACTCCTACAGACTGTAGCACACTATGGTAAATGAGATCAAATACAAGAAACATAAACCAATATGATTAAATAACTCTCTCATCCAATCCCACATAGCATAAATCCTGCTTTAGTTGCATTAGAGGATACTGAGAA
>VYZR01005316.1:10333-31605 GCA_013400675.1 Oxylabes madagascariensis
GAAGTGGCCTCGGACTGAGGCAGACTCTGTACCCGGGTTATTGATGAAAAGGCCCTGTTTTCACAACAGTTCTTTAAGAAGACTTCCATATAGGAAGAGAGTTGTGAAAACAAGCTCATCCCAGCGGACACAGAACCAAAAAGAACGAATTTTAATGCAGAGGAAAAAGCGGGAAGTGTTAGCTCGAAGAAAGTACGCTTTACTCCCCAGTTCTAGCAGCTCCAGTGAGAATGATCTCAGTACTGAATCTTCTTCCAGTTCATCTACTGAAGGGGAGGAAGACTTGTTTGTGTCACCTGGTGAAAACCACCAGAACAGCACAGCTGTTCCTTCAGGTAAAACTAAATTCCTGAGGTATTTTGTATTAGTTATCTTTCGTCGTGTACAATAGGCTTTTTTGTAAGTTCTTTGGAGCAGTTTTTGTTGAAAAAGATAGACTTATTGTGAGTACTGTGAACATTGCAATATAAATTCTTGATGGGAGAAGCACATTCAGATCTTACTGTAGAATTATAGCAAATCTAAAATCTTGAATGTATAAGTTAATGGTTTCTAAAGAACACAGTGGAAGGTTGCTCAATCTGATTAGTCACATGATGCTGAGTTGATCCATTTTTATTTTTTTAGCCATTGAATTGTGTCAAAAATTGTAGCTTTGAACTGATTGTGGTAATATTTCTATTTTCAAAATGTAGAAATATCTGCTAATATTTAACTACACTTGACAACTTAGAAAAATATGCGGAAAAAAGTCCATTGTTATAAGAGCTGAAATGAATCAGTTGAAGATAGCTTTAGTACTGAGATAATAAGAGAAAAGTATTGTATGTATACCAAATGTTTTACCCAGATAAACTCAATGCAAGGCAGTTGGTTTACAGTTATTTTTCTAATATGTCTTGTCACAGTGTGTGAATTCTTGAGTGCTGGGAGGAAGACTTTTTGGGGGATGTTTTTGTTTGGTTTGGCTTGTTTTGGGTAGTGTTTCCTGGTTTGTTGTGGGTTTTTTGTTAATTGGCAGATTCCTTTCACGTTAAATTTGCCAAGTGAAAGTAGTTGTGCATTCTGTTTTAGTTCGGCTTTTTAGAGAGCATGGAGAAGTAGATAGAACACAGCATGGTGTTAATCTGTGCAACCATGTGTTTCATCTAGTGACAAATATGTTTTAATAAGTGAAACCATATCTCAGGCTGTGCTGATCATTCCTCTAAGAAAATGAAAATACAAAGTACAGGACAGGTTAAAAAAAAAAAAAGTGTGAATGCTCTTGTTAGGGCAGGATTTATGCTTGAGCAGAACCAGAGTACCAAAGTCTAGATTATTGCTTGTTTTTCCATGCAGTATGAAAAAATTTTCTGTGATTTTAAGTACAAGAAAATCTGGAATGCAAGAGTCTTACTTACGTGTCCGGTGCTGGGCATATATAAGTCTGAAACAGAATTATTGCACAGCCTTAATTATCTTGATGCATATTTGTGGGAATAGAAATTAATTAGGCCTAAAAAAGTTACATTTGGCATGCATGTGTAACGATATTGAAGTATGGGATTTGTAAATAATAAGTGTGCGGGGAAATGCATACATTTATTTGAAAAACCAATTTGAGAAACTACTGTGTTAATGCATTTGTTTTTAAGTTAATGGTTTCTTAAAATTTTCAGAGAGGGTGGAGTTTTATGTAACTAAAGTTATGTAGGATCAATAACAGCTCTCCCCACACAGATGTGGAGAAGTCCAGTGGCTTAATTTTTATACTACTTGAAAAGCACAGTTAATGAAGGTGTTTGTTTTCATGTCATGAATGAAAAAATTGATTAGTTCTGCACCAGTTAATGGTAGATTAGAACACTGACATGAGTTGTAACTGGAAGAAGGTCTGCTTTAAAGATTGTGTCCTGTCCTGTCTGTACTCCAGGACCAATACTTGCAGGGAGCTGAAAAGTGGTTCTGGCTTAGTGTGTGTGAATATTGTGGGGGTTTTTCCAGTGGAAATATATATCGATGGAAAGTTTTTTTAGCATTTTGTTTACATTGCAGATATAATGGGAAGTTGAGCAGACATTCTCTGTGAAAGTGTCCTATTTTTAGCAAGATAGAAATGTGATTAACATTTTTTGCAGCTTTGTGCTGTTATATAAGGCATTTCTGGTTATTGAGTTAATTAGGACAGAAATGGGGCCAGCTGGAAAAACAGCTATGCAACTTCTCTGCATAGTGAGTGAGCGTGATGGGGTTTCTATATGAGGAAAGGCTTGTATTGATGGTAATGCTACACGAGCTTGTTAATGTTAGGGAAAATTTCTTTGCTCTACACTGGCACATACCTGCTGAATTTACAGTGTGCTGAAGAACAAAACTTCTGCTAAGAATATGAGGCCTGGGACATACATGTAAAGGTGCTAGAGGACAGACTTAGGAAAGGAGAAGAATAATAATGAAAAGAAAGCACAGTAAAAAAGATGTGGTAATAACTGATTTTTTAAAAAGCAGACTTCAAAGTGATGTAATTAAATTAGTCTTGTAGCCTACTGAATAGCAATTTGTATTGAGGATATTGCAGAAAATATTTCTTCTCTTTGAATGTTGATGTCTAACTAAAGATACAGTGCATTTAAAGAACTAGTAAGTTAAATTAGTTTAGACTGTTCTGAAAACCATATCTTTCTGATTGTTGCAGGAAATTTAAGTAACAGACCTTTTAAACCGAAGAAGTATTTAGTGAGTAAGTTCTTATAATTAATAAAATTAATTGGCTAAATTTGGAAAAATTATATGAATGGAGATGTGAAGGAGGGGGTTGTTTGTTTAACAAAACCTTTACCAAAAAACTGAATAGCATTATATGGGAGTTTTCCTCCTGTTCTGTTAGGGCTTTAGCTATTCTTCTGGTGATACTTAGTGCTTTTGGAGTGTGAGAGTGTGAACAGTACATCCTGACACCGGGACTGGATGATACTGTTGTACCAACTGTGCCATAGAAGGCATTGTTCTGATTCATCTGGGACGGGCAGCTGAAGCTCATTCAGGGGAGGCAGGAGGTGGGGCACAAGGCCAATGTAAAACCAGCTCTGTGCAGTTTAATGATCCTTACAGCTGAAGTTGCAGGTGCTTACAGAGGTGGATATTCTAATTGCAGCATTTTTGCTGGGAAACATGAATTTTGATCCTGTGTTTTGTTTAGGTAGTGCAGAAGCCTTTCTCTAACCCTGTGTACACACCAACAGAAATAATCCTCCTCCACCTTTGCCTATGAAAGGTGGCAAAATTCAGCTTTTGCCGTTTATGTTGCGACACGAGTTCTGCTTCTGCAATTATTTGATTTTCAAATCAAAAATCAAAGGCAGTCTGTGGAGGGAAATCTAGCAAAAGCTTAAATTGGAACACGTTTTTAACCTTACGTACTCTGATTTGGCAATAAAGCAGAACTCTGGAAAAGGGCAAAGTGTTGTTAGAAAAACAAGCCGTGTAGAGTTTTGCATTGTCGTAAATTGTTCACCTAATAACTTATGATTCCTTCAGGGTCTGACATGTTATTTTATACTTTTGAACAACTAATGCTAGACAGGTTTTTCTTTTCTTTGAATGTAATGCTGATGAGAAGCTGCTCCAAATTTTGTTCAAAGCTGCTTAGAATAAGGCAGTGTTTATTCACTACTGTCATCTTGATTCTCTAACATTTCTTGTCTGTCTCCCAGAAAAACATTGAATATAGACATACAATATTTTACAAGCCAGACACTGGTGAGAACGTTAAGCATATACTGCTTCATGCTCAGATTATTTTAACAGGTTTAAGATAAACAGGTATTAAGTGGAAATGAGCTGCCTGTTGTTAGTGTTGATTATTTTTCAGTTACTTAATCCTTCCTACAAACTACAGCATGCAGTCCTTTTCTCACACCACAACTGATGCAGCTCATAATTCCAACCTTTTATCTCAATAGCATTAGTGGACAAGGAGGTGTATAAGTACCCTGTTTACCATGCTGCTTACTGGAGAAGAGCTGAGAAGTGGTGAGGAAAGAAGCACCTGGCTTTGTGAGCAGCGGACATTAATCAGTCTTGCTACATCCAACTGCTGTGAATTGGGGCTTTAAATAGCTACAGTAATAGAAGTTAGTGTGAAATTCACTTCAGCCTTGCTGCAGCTTTCTGTGCTGAAAAAATGCTGATTATAGAATTGGCTTGTTGTGGCTTTGCCCATAGGACTGGTTTTAGTGCAAGGTTAAGAACAGTTGGTACAGGTTTGAATTAGCATGGCTCGTAGTTGGACAAAATCCCCTTAACTGTGGTTGACTGTCTTTTCCACCAGGGTGCAGACTCCTAAGCAATTTGTGTGCTTTGGAAAATTTTTCCCATCATGCACAGCTATTGGAAAGTATATTCCAAGTAAGTCTCAGGTGCAGAAAAACTGTCATCACACAACCCTATAGGAACAGGCAGGTTCTTGCCAGAACGTTGACAGCATTAAATCCTAGTTAAAATTAAGTCTTTCTTTTCTTAGCAGGATTTTATGAGTAGAATGGCACTGGATTTCTATAAGTAGAGTCAATGTAATACAATCTATAAGTAGCATAATACAAAATTTATACTACCACTAAGATAAAATTTCTAATCACCTGGACCCTCTGCAGATCAGTCAAATCTTAACATGTGGTTTGCTTTATCAATATAGCACTCATAATCTAGACTCAAAAAACATATAAAGGAACATGAGTCACTCACTCAATCCTCAGAGGAAGCAGATGATGACAGAGGTGTCCCTTGCCACCAGTGAGGGGAGGGGGTTGCATTTCTGGTCCAGATTCCCACCTGGGGCTTGTAGCTGCTGGATTTTCTGGCCAGTGCTCTGGGTGCTGCCAGGCTCCCCTGTGCTGTGGCAGGGTCATCAACAACACCTGCTTGGCCTCCGGCCGGGGACCTTCAAGGCCACCAGGGGAAGGGAGTGATCGTCCTGGCGCCCAGGAATCTTGAGACATCTAGGGAGGGAAAGCACAAATGTGTTTGGTCTGTCTGCTTGGTTCACAGGACCTTCAGGGCCTGAGAACGAGAGCAAAGCCAACAAATCCGTGGCCAGTCTGTCATGAAGTGTGCTCCTCATACAGTGGTGTTACACTGACAGGGTTAGCGGGCTCAGAGCAGGGCTACCACTCATACCGAGTTCAAGACATTTGAGAGGTAAAGGAGACAGTACTCATTAATACTAGCAGGATATAATTTTACTCATTTCAAGCTGAATTACTATCCAAGTCATTATCTTTGATTCATGAGCATAAGTGGCTGTAGAGGCACATAGTCCCACATTCAGAAAGGGTTTGACAGCTGTCCGTGAGCAATGACTGGACAAGAAAGTGTGCTCTGATATTTATGACATTGCTGTGGATGCTGGGTGGTGTGAGAGCTTTTAGTTAAAGTTTGTAGTCTGAATTTTCTGCTCTGGCTGCATAGTTTTTTGCCTGCTGCAGCTGGCAGAGAGAACGTGTGCCTGAGTGGGTTCTTGGTCTGATCCAGTGAAAGCTTGGAACTCAAAATAAGTCATCTCTGTCACTGGAACTTGACTGCCGATTTTAAATCTCTTCTGGTTTCGCTTAAGACGTGATCGGACTGTCTCATTTGAAATTGTGCATTGTAAAGTTCTTTTATTATTTTACATGCAATATTCAGACTGGTTGAACTCTGTTAATTGCAAAACAGATGTGAAAATACCCTCTGAGAATGGCAACAGTCAGCCAAACATAACTTTGGGTATTACACCAGTGTTATTTATGCCTTTGGTGGGGTACTTAGGGGGATGATGATTGATTAATCTTGGAGTCACGCCATGGTCTTTTAGGGTTAAACAGTAGTATAATTGTATATATTATACATGTTATACTGTGCAAAGCTTAGTCTCTTGCTTACAACTTCTGGATTATTAAAGTAGTTAATTCTAAAGCTTGCTTCCCAGCAAGTTGTTCTATCAGTGGCATGTAGCAATTTCTATTGTGAAGTAACCATACAACTTTCTAGGGAAAAATATGTCATTTACTGATCTAAGTATTGGACTTCAGAGTCCAATATTAAATTTATTTTATTATAAAAGTTATATTCTGCTTAATAAAGCACTTTATTATGACAGATTTACTGTCTTTGTGAGGTAAGGCCTGGACAAGACTGTGTTTTTATTTTTAAGGGAGGATTACAGTTTTACACATGTTCAGATTTGGATTCAAGCATGTGCAATTTATCCCTTCCCCTAAACCAGCTGAGCACTAGGTTTCCATCATGAAAAAGGCTTTTAAAAGAGAGGAAAAAAATTATATGAAGAAGTTACTGATTATTTCTGATTAATAGTCACATACAAAACTTAATTACTAATGGCTATTGAAAGGTTTGAATGGGAAATTAAAAACCTGCAAACTGAAATTTGGTGCCTTGTGTGCACTATGAAATATTATTTGTAGCTGTGAGAAGGGAAAAAAGCACCCCAAATTCTGCGGAAACTAATAAAATCCTTGCTGTGATTTTCAAGAGAAGTTTTGTTTTGAAGTAGCTTACTTGAAATGCAGACTGAATCTTTCAGTGGTGGCCCAAAGGTTAATTTACTCACAAATGACTAGAGTATAATTTACCTGCTGTGTTCTGTGATTCAGAAGATGACAGAGGAATAATGTGTGCCTGCAGGAGGATGATTTTCTCTTTGTTTTGTAGCCATAGGTATTATTCTGAAATACAAAATACACCTCACACCTGTGTAACTGTTTTGCTGTCAACAGTCCAGCAACTCTTCTCCTTGAAGCAAGATAACCCTCGAGAACTGCAGGAATAGGATAGTTAACTCTGGAATTACCCAGATTTAGCTAGCTTCTTACAGGTTCAGTCATTTAAATGATGCATTGATGAGTAAGGTATTCATGCTTTAAATTTTGCTTGAAGTTTTTTACAGACAGAAGATGACTGGTATGTGCTAAAAGAAAAAGTGAGTTATACCTTATTATTGTGGACTGTATAAAACAATTAAATATTTACATAGTTTAAAGGAGTTGTTTTTCTGATTAATTTTGAAGAAAGTATTGGTTCCTTGTACAGGAAAGTATTTCATGGGGTGAAAACTTCATCAGTTTGTGCTTTTGACTTAGGAAGGTGTTTTTAGAAGCATGACCAGTAGGAAATTGCCTATGTCTGAACTATGTCTATGCTATATACTACTTGGAGCAACTTTGACTGTTTTCCTAAAGATTTTCTTGGTTATTTTGGAAGTCATAAAATCTGTTCATTCAGTACCAGTTTTCTGCAGTCTGATTTGTGTTGTTGGTACAATCACCTCTCAGCCAAAGATGTGCTTGAAAAAAAATAATAGAATAAAATGAACTTTCAAACATTGAGAAAGGTATCTGAATTGTGTAGATATTCATTTAAGAATTCCCTTTGGTTTTCATGAGCTAAGCTTGTGTCAGAATTTCAGTAGAGGTGCAGAGTGGGTGAATTTCAGTATAGATCTACATGGCAGATGATTCTGTCCTCAAGGAGAACTTGTTTGTTTTCTGAAGTAACAAAATCATATTTAAGCCTAAATCTTTCTACTTTTGCACCTGTCGTAAATTTCAATAAATACTGAGCCTGAGGACATGCGGACTCTGAACTCTTAAACTTAATATATTTCAGAGGAATGCAGGTTTGGAAGATGGAAGGAAGAACTGTGGGTTTTTCTCATGACCTTTCCCCAGCTGCTTGGCCAGGTGGTTTTGTCTGACAGCAGCTGAGATAGTTTAGTGTAAGGAAGCTGTTGCTTGTTTGCCCCCTGATAGGCACAATGTTTACATTCTTCTCAATGCGATGATGACTTTAGCTGCTGCCTTTCACTCCAAGTAATTGGTCTTTTGGTGTTTTCAGTTTGGGAATGTCATTTTGTTTTTTAAGACTTTGCAGCATTTTCAGTTTTCCCCGAAATTTTCATGCAGGTTCTGAGGATTTATTTTGTTCCACACTGCTTCTAATTGCTAGAGTTTTGTTAGTACCAGTATTTGGAAGCATCACTCTTTACATCTTCAGCCAGCAATCTTTCTGGGATAAGTATGGTCAGGAACAAAGGCCGTTACTTAATATAATGCAGCTTGGGTTTTTCTTCAAAGCAGAAAAACTGATAAAAGTAAACATTAATAATCTTTCCCACCGTGTAATTGGGTAAAGCAGCTGAGAGCAGTCAGTGCATACAGGATGGAAGTATTGACTTGAATGAGACCAAATTCTTCAAGCACTTCCTTGAAGCAATTTGCAAAAACCAAAATGATAGTTTGTGATTTCTAAGCTATACAGCTCGTTTTTTTTAGGAAGTTCTTTGGTGCTCAATGAATAATCCATAGCTCAGTTTAAGTCTTGTAGGTAGCTCAGATTCATAGCTGCCAGTGTTGCAGCTCTAGAGAAGTATTTCATGTGTCTGCTTGTTAGGCTGGAACTGTAACCATTCTTCCTGAAGTGGAAGTTATTTCCTAAGAAAACTTGTCTCTTTTGTGGGGTTATGGTTGTTGTTTTTTATCATTCTTAGTTTAATTTTGTCTTCCTCTGTCTAGTACAGATTGTGAATGCCACAAAAAGTCTAGATCTAAAGGTGTTTATAAACACCAGGGAATTGATTTTGTTACAAATATAAACTGGTTGGTAGATCATTATTCTGTTGTCAATGTTTAACCTTGAGACTGATACCTATAAAAACATTTTTTAAGAAGCTATTAGTGATAATAAACCATGACTGCTTTTCTAGCCTGCAAGTTTGTTCTGTTTTTATATTAAATGACTGGATTTTGTCGGTATTACAGGTAATAAAATTCACTGTAATTGCTTTCAATGCTTGTAATGCAAGCTTGCATACCTACCCCACACTGTCTTCTGTTTCCTTCCTTCTTTTTGCTTCAGTGTTTACAGAAGAATTACTCCCTTTAATAATTAGGTCACGTATTTGACAATTGCACCTAAGGTTTTGACAGACACTGTGGAATTCTCTGCCTACATATATTTTAAATCTATGAGAAATAGTCTCTTATAATGACAGTTGCTGAATGAAGTATAAATGAAATAAACTTTTTTCTTCCTTTTTCTCGATCAGGAAGCATTGATGAAGATGTTGTGGTGATTGAAGCATCATCCACTCCCCAAGTCACTGCTAATGAAGAAATAAATGTTACCTCAACAGACAGTGAAGTGGAGATTGTCACAGTTGGTGAAAACTACAGGTGAGATTTGCATCTCTTTGTGTTATTAAAGTTTTGCTTGTCTCCGGGTTTCTCACAATGTTTTGTGTCATTAAAAGCCCATAAGGTAATGTCTCTGGAATTCTAAGCAGAATGCACAGTATGCATTTTTGATTAAAAAAAAAAACAAATCAAGCAAAGCCCAATCGTTAACAAAACCCCCCTATCTTAAACCCCCAAACCAAGTAAGGACAAAAACCCCAGTACAGCTTTGCCAGAGCTTGAGAATTGAACTACTCTGGATTTGTTGAAGTGGCTCTGTTAGTGTGATTGATGTGCAGAATTTGGGGGAAGTAAAGCTGTGCAGTGAGATCCTGGAGAGAGCATGTGTAGGCTGAGTTTACTATCTATGGATTAGCTGAGCATTTCTCAGGAAAGCAGCCTACTTTTTTGAAGCTGCTGCTGCTGTATATGCTTTCCTGTTCTTCCAAGAATCTTTGGAAGTTTTGTTCCATGTTTTTAGATTTTACAGGATCTATTCAAGTGGACTTCCTTGAAGAAGACTGCAAATTCAAACCTACCTAAAGCCAGATGTTTTTAAGAAATAAACAGCTTTGTATTTTCCTAGCATCATTAAGATATGTTTTCTGTAATAGCCTTAAGACTTGAAAAAATTTATTTTTTCTTCCCTCACCTTCTGCAGTGCTACAGCCAAAACAGCAGTAGCTCCATGGTGATTTGTGCAATAGGTTTTGTTTGTTTTTAGTGAAGTCATTCCCTTTTCTTCACATTTTCCTCTTCCGAATTTCTGAAGTCTGAGTACATTGTTTTTCCAAATTGGAAAATGAGAGCCACTTGATTTATGTAAATACTGGAGAGTCAAAGTTTTTTGAGAATGAAATGGTAAATACAATACTGTAAAAATATTGTTCCCTTAATTAAAGACTGCGTGCTCCAAAGAGGATACACACTCCAGAGATCATTGTCTTGGGTGTTAGGGTTTGCATGGCTAAACTGAACAGAATAGGTACTATGTGTTATATAGATAAACCCATCCCTTTCCTTAGATATGGTTACAGGCTCAGGATCTCCTCTTCTCAAGCCACATTGCATTTTAGTGTAAGTATCACAAAAAGCTGTGTTTGTTCTCCAAAGAGAGGGAGCAAAATAATATTAGAGGGAAAGGTCCAGAGATTTTGCATAGTCAAGACATTTTGGAAATTTGAAGTATAAAAATTATCCTCTGAAAGTACTCTGTCACAAGTTAACATGCAAAAGTACTTAATGTTTACAAATTTTTATTGTCTTTGTAGTTCTGTCATAATTTATAGACCTGCTGTTTCAGACTGCACAGGAGTAGTACAGGATTTGGAGACTCTTCAATTACTATTTACAAAGCTAAAACAACTTCAGCTATAATTGCTGCCTGGCCAGGGTTGTAGAGTTTTACAGTGATTATTTTTTTTAAGATAGCTGCATGTACATCATGGGATATGGTTTAAAGACCTTTAAACTCCATGCTGGGCATTTGCTGTCATGTTCTCTGGAAAAGGCTGCGGTAGTGTTTGTGAGTGTGTTTGGAGAAAGTGGAGTCACGGGGTATCTCAATGTAACAAAACGCTTTTCTAATAATAAAAGAACTCCAAGTAGCTCCTCAAACAGGAGGAGAATAAATCAATGATGGCAGAAATGTGGGCCAGTAGCTAAGGTGTTGGCCTTTGTTAAGGTCTCGCTCTGCGCTGGGACACTCGAGGTCGCACTGGGGCCAGAGCTCCGGGTCCCACGCTGGCCGGCCCGCGGAGCAGCGATCCCGCAGCAGGATCTCCACCGTCATCCAGCCCCTCAGGCAGAACGCCGCTGAAGTCGTGGACCTCACCGTGGATGAAGATGGTAAGTTGAATTGTCAGAGAAATCTCTTCAGGAGCAGGATGGGCAGTGTAAGGCCACTGGAGTTAACTGCATCAGATATGAGGTACCTCTCTATGAGGATATCTGATTTCCAGGCCTGTCAGACAATCCTCTTTTGCCCTTCCTTTCAAAATTTAAAGTTTAGCCATTTTCAACCGGTCTTTTAGATCTAAAGATACAGTTTTTCTTCCAAAGCTGCCTTGGGTGTGTATCTGAGGGCTGACTCACCAGGCAGAAATTACAGAACAGGTTGGAACTTCTTCTTGAAAAATATGCACTTACTTCAACACAGCACTATAAAAGGAAAGTCTGTCATTGCCTATGCTTTGGAATAGTGACTGTTCTTTCAGGCCTTGAAGTAAAAATAACTTTTAGAAAAAGAAAAAAAGCCCAACCCTAAACTAGTAAAGTGTGTTAGGTTTCTGAAGCTGTAACCTTTCATTGGTTCCTAACGTTAAAACCTGCTGATTAAACACTTAATAAGTATTCCTGCTGAAAATTGTAAGAGCAACGTATTGATTATCAAAAAATTGTGAGAAGGAAAAACTGAAGCTCATGTCTGTTTTTGCACATTTATATTTGCAGATGGTGATGGTTTTGGGGATTCTTTGGGTGCATGTTATTTGTAATGTGAACAGAAGTTTTGTCCTGTTGTGGTTCTGTCCCTGAGTGCATTGCAAGCTTAATATCTTGCAATATCTAATTCTTCAAGTTGTCGTAGTTTTTGGGGTGGGATGGAGAGTCAGAAAGGCTTGAGAATAGTTTTGGTTGGTTAATGGCTTTTAGGGTAGAGGATGAGTTGACGTACAGTTTACTTTTTTTATGGATTTACTGTGAAATATCCCAACAGCTCTACTGTTGAAGGGGTGCAGTGTAGATTTCTATTGCTTTAATTTATTCTTAAAATCCATATTATAGAATTTAGTCTTGTACTCAGAAACCAAGTTATTTTTAAAATACACTTCTGTAATATGTGTGTGTTAAACACTAGCTGTTTCTCCCACCTTCTAGAGGAAATGTCTAAGATGAATCTTCCAGGATTTAAGGAGTACTATTTTTGGGTTTGGGCATCAAATTTCACACATGAATTAGTGTAAAATGATCAGACTTCTGAATTAACACTGTAAGAGGCAGCTGTGCAGTTTATCCCAACTTTACTTGCTTTATCAGAGATACTGGTCTTAAAACTTGGCTGGCTGCTTCCCTGAGCATAAGGATCCTAACTCCTTTTATCCTCCTGGCCTCATGTCTGGGCAGTGTTAAGAAATTCAGTTTCTCTTAGCTAGTAGTTCACAATGGACCAAGCCCCCTGTTTTTCACTGGTTTAGGTGTCTGTAGGGCTGGTGGTGAAAGTCTCAGCCTGGTGTGGAGCCTGAACCTGAGAGAGCTCAGGGTGGCTGCTGACCTGAGCACTGGCTGATTACTTCTTATTGTAAGCTCTACATGTGCTATAGCGTTGCTCTTGTTTTCTGAATTTAAACATTAATATATTTCACCCAAAACGTTCTCCTTAAAAGAAATAAAATTAGTATATTGGAAGGCCACATTAAAAGTAAGAGAAATTTAAATGTAGGTATCTGGTCATGTTTTTTTAATGTGATGAGTTGGAAGACTTGGAAGAGAGAAGATATATTTATTCCTTTGCTCACTGAGTTGCTGATGCTCCTACTAGATATAGAGAGAAATCTTGAAAACTACTCATATTTTATTTTGAGACTTTGTGTAAAGGATGTATTTGAAGTTTTTTGATGCTTTTTTTTCCCCCTGATATCCATGCAGACAGTATCTTACTAAAAAAACCTGAGCTGTTTCTGATAATCTTCCCTTTTATGGTATCTTATATTCTTAGTCATGTCATTGCCTTTCATTACTTAAGAGAAATTTCAAACTTAGAGTCAAAATTTTTTTCAAAACTAAATTCTGATTATGCTGTCAAGTATAGTTTTAAATTTTAACTTGTTTACAATTATCTAGTAAAGGACAAGACTCATCAATGGTTTTGGATTTCCAGGATATAGTGCTCACTGTTAGCTTTGCAATATGTAACATGAACAGGTATGTACCTTTAAGAGAGGTCTCAAATATTGATAATCTGCTTTTAGCATGTGTTGAAACTTGAAACCAAGCTTATCTTGCTAAAGCCTTTAGTACTATGCATCTGGAATGATCTAAGTTTATAAAGTAGTACTGCTAGTTTAGATGTTAATGCTGTTCTTGGTGAGTGGTGTAAAAGATTTTCTGTTCTTTGTAGGCAATAAAAAATTATAAGGATAGTACTTAATCATAGAGAAGTTTGCCTGTGGATTCATGGAGGATACCAGCAAGCCTTTTTATCATAAAGTACTGAAGTAATTTAATCTCCTTTATAGTAGGGGTTTTTATTCCAGTAAATAAAACTTAAATGTCAGATTTGATTGAGAATTGATTTTATGTTAATTATTAAAACTTGAGTCGATTAAAAAAACNCTTAATCATAGAGAAGTTTGCCTGTGGATTCATGGAGGATACCAGCAAGCCTTTTTATCATAAAGTACTGAAGTAATTTAATCTCCTTTATAGTAGGGGTTTTTATTCCAGTAAATAAAACTTAAATGTCAGATTTGATTGAGAATTGATTTTATGTTAATTATTAAAACTTGAGTCGATTAAAAAAACATGAGAGAGAGAAAAAAAAAATCTTAATTTTCTTTCCACACACAAGCCTGTCAGGTTTTTGTGTTGTGACTTTCTTCGCTTCTGGCAGGGCCAGAATTGAGTATGTCTTGTAAAATAGTTCAAGAGCAGGAACAACAGTAAAAAAGCCTCAGCAGCTTTTAAAGCTTAAAGAACATGAAAGTTTTTTTATTTCACTAGAGCCGACAGTTGTGCCAACCACATCAGCTCGAGTGGAGCCGCAGGTCGTGAGTTCTGCTTCCACTACCAGCTCCAGTACGTCTACCTCAGAGCAGGCCTCTGATGCAGCTCCAAACGTCTCCACCAGCCAGCCCTCTGCAGCACCAGAGACCACTCCCAGTCTCCCCAGTGGCAGCACTGCTGGCACTTCAACTGGAGGTACAGAATAAGAGCTTTGAGCTGTTGCGTTGCCTCTGAGTACAAAGGAGGTAGAGGAAGTTAATTAGCATTCCCTAAATTAAATGCCATGTGAACTTGTAGTACTGAACCTAACAGTAGTAAGCTGAGAAGATGGGAATCTGAAAAAGACCATTGATTTCTCTATAAAGATACAGGACCTTTACTGGAGCTTTCTGCTTGTGCNGTGTGGAGCAAGCAGCAGTTCTGGCACCAGTTACCATGAGCAGGCATGTTTAATCCTTGTGACTCACAATCACACCTTGTGACTTGGGATTTCAAGTTGTTCCAGATAGGAGAGAATAGGATAAGGATGCTGAATTATAAATTACTCTCTTGCTCTGCATCAGGCATTATAGAAGGGAACTAAGAGGAAAAATTGAGCTGTAATATATATGAACACAAACCCCATAAATTTTACAGAAAGACATAATCCTTCAAGTAATCATTGACAGCTGACCTCTTCATGGCTGTAAGATGAATGACTGCATAGCAAACCAAACGTAATTGCCTTGAAATATTCTGCCCATCATAGCAGTTTTGCAATGCAAGTCATTGAGCTGCCTTGAGGGAAGAGAAATATCAAGCCTAATGTTCTGTACGTAAAAAGTATAAAAGAGTTGCTCCTCTGAAAGCATTGTTTTTTAAGACTTTTTCAGTAATTAAATCACAGCTGTAAAACAATACAGTCATACGAAGGAACAGTACTGTTACAGTATGCAGAACTATCAATCTTATCTGTTGTAGGGGTTTTTGTTGAGGTTTTTAGTTTGGTTGAGGGGCGGTGAGGGTTTTGTTTGGTTTTTACAGAGTCTTGTGCAAGGAAGTTAGTCTCTCACTAGATTCATTAATTTAGGAATAAGAAATGTTAACCGTATATAAAAAATGTTCCAGAGTCAAGTCATAAAACTTCCAAAATTTGGATTCCAGTTGCTTGTCATAGTATTATTTTTTATTTTTTTTAAATCTGATGTTTGAATTATGACTTCGCTTTCAATGTCTAAAGAGTGGCTTGAAAAGAGCTGGTTTGTTTGTGCAGCAGGCACTGCCAGTAGACTTGAGCAGCAGCGGCATCAGAAGCCACGGGAGCGGCGCTTTCCACGGGACGTCGGCCTTTGACCCGTGCTGTCCCGGCTCGTCGTCGCGCACGGCGCTCTACGGGCACCAGGCGGGCGCAGGGCCCAGCCAGGCGCTGGCCATCGACGGCTACGGCTCGGGCATCGTGGCGCAGCCGCAGCCGCCGCCGCAGGCCTCGCTCTCGTCCTGCCGCCACTACATGCATTCTCCGTGTGAGTACCGCTGGCACGCTGCCCTGGGAGCCGGGGAATGCTCCTGCCTGCTCGCGCTGATCCCAGAGCTGGCCTGGCAGAACGCGGGCTAGGACATCATTTAAACTGTTAGGGGGTTTGAAAAGGACCAAGGTAAAGTTAAAATGCTTTCTTATGAGTGACCATACTAACATTGAGACTTCAAAACTGTGTTTACTATGAAAATATTTTTCATCTCCTTTGTATTCTAGCACTGGCTTTTTATTTCATTTTTCTTGGTTGGTCCCTTGTCCCGTCCCCCTCGGTGAGATCTGCTGTAGCAGAATCATTTGTGTGATTGCGATTTCTTTTTTTTGCGTTTTATTGTTCCTGTAGAATAGTGAACCCGAAAGGAGGGGGATTGAATTTTTAAAAATGAAACAAGAAATGTAAAGTATTATTGGAGGGTGTTTCTGTCCTTCTAGTCCTCCCTCATGAGAGTCCACCTGGAAGAGTGCTTCAGGTTTGGGCTCCTCAGCACAAGAAGGACAGGCCTGTGGGAGTGAGTCTGTGGAGGATCATGAAGGTGCTCAGACGGCTGGAGCACCTCTGCTCCAAGGACAGGCTAAGAGAGTTGAAATTGTTCAACCTGGCAAAGAGAAGGCTCTGGGGAGACCTTATTGCACCTCCCAGTGCCTAAAAGGGCTCTAAGAGAGCTGAAGAGGAACCTTTGACAAGGGCATGTGGTGATAGGACAAGGGGGAGTGGCTTTAAACTGGAGGAGAGTAGATGTAGATTGGGTTTAAGGAAGAAATTCCTCCCTGTGAGGGTGGGGTGGCCCTGGCACAGCTTGCCCAGAGAAGCTGTGTTTGCCCCTTCCCTAGAAGTGTCCAAGGCCAGGCTGGACATGGCTTGGAGCAGCCTTGTCTAGCTAAAGGTGTCCCTGTCTGTGGCAGGGGCTTGGAACAGGGTGATCTCTGAAGTCCCTTCCAACCCAGACTTTTCTATGCACCTTTTCCAGATTTTTTTTCCTTCTTTTTGCCAGTATTGGAAAACAGAATGCTTTTGGCTGCAGAAAATGTAGGTTTCTTGTAGGGCACATTGTTAGAATCACTTTATTTAAAAGTTGCATAAACACACATTTCCATGTTGCAACTGTTTAAACAGGTATAATAATAATACTGAAACACCTGTGTGAAGATACTTCTTAAAATAAATTTAAGTCAAAACCTGCAACTGACCAAATTGTAAGCACCTGATATTTTCATTGCAGATGCTTCCTTGACCAGACCTCTTCACCATCAAGCTTCTGCATGTCCTCACTCTCATGGAAATCCTCCTCCACAGCCACAACCTCCACCTCAAGTGGATTATGTTATCCCTCATCCAGTGCATCCCTTTCATCCTTCAATCTCCTCTCATGCATCTTCTCATCCCGTTCCACCTCCACCACCAACTCATCCCTTAGCCAATGCAGCTGCTCCAATACCACAGCATCTCCCTGCGACACACCAGCCAATATCCCATCACATCCCTGCAACAGCACCTCCAGCACAGAGGCTACATCCTCATGAAGTGATCCAGAGGATGGAGGTCCAGAGAAGAAGAATGATGCAACACCCAACGTATGTCACAAATATACTCAGAACAATATCTAAACATATAATTCATTTCCCTCAGGTTTGTAAAATGTTGCATGTGAATCGCAAACTGTTAATTGCATGGTTAGGAACTGTTAAACCATGGTAAGAAGTGTCTTTACAAATTGTCAGAGTCGCTTGAGCGTTAGGACCGACCCTGCTCTGTTACATCTCTCAGTAATGTCTCCAGGTAAGGCATGAAGGGCATGGCAGATAAGGGGAGCTTGTTTCTCTTGCCCATTACTCTGGGTAATGAGCAGGAATTCCTTTACAAGCTGGACAGCCTAGAGAGTACATCATAAACTCTGGTCAAATGTCTCTTGACAGCATGTTTTGCCTTGTTGATGCAGTTAAGATTTTTATGTAACCAATACTTTAAAATAAAATGAACAAATTGTCATCAGGGACCATATACTGGGTTTAATTCAGATTAGATATTTATATATCTTTACGATGCCTTATGCTTTAGAAGAGAAGGAGTCTGAGAATGTGATCTGCGTTGAAATGTATCTACTAAGACATGCTACTGTTGTTGCTTAACTAGATTGTTGATACTAGTATCATCAGATAGCAGGTCATTAGTGGCTTCTTATCCAGAGTAGCTGAACTTTTAATTCTGGAGGTAATGTGTTTAAATATCTGAAAATTTCAAGAATGACCTCTCTAGTTGTTGCTCCTAACTTTGTTATGCAAATTTGACTCATAACTAACTTAAAACTCGTTTAGAAGTTAATGCTTAAAGAGAATTCTGCTTGAAATGTAACTTTTGAGGCATTTTCTAGGTTAAATATCTATAGGCTGTAACTGCTCACAAATGGCACATGACAGAAAAGCCAGTGGCTGTGAGACAGCAAGGTGTAGCATTTTAGGGAAAAATAATAGTGCTAGCTATCTTGTCAGATCTGAACATTTTCCAGTAGTTTGGGGATTGGAGTTGTGAATATTGGCAAATCTGCAGCTTAGTGAATTTGTGTAGAAATATGAATATGTATAGGAAATTGTATGCAAATGTTGATAGTAGGTTCTTCCTTGACATACTCTCTGAAGTCACCAGACTCGGGTCAGTGCCAGTTTGCTCAGTGATATTTTTCCTCTTATAGTTTGATTTGTAACCATGTGGAATTATTCTGCCCTTTGGTTTGTAACCGTATGGAATTATTCTGCCCTTGGTGTTTTGTTTTTTTTTTTAACCCCTCTAATTCTCATTCAAATTATGTGCAAAATCAATCTTACAGGTGTCTTGGCCCAGCCTCCTATAAATCAGATTGTACTCTGACAACCAGAAACTGCTGTATATTGCTCTGTTACTGAATACAGACTTGAGGCTGCCAGCAGGCTTGCAGTTCCTTCAGTTCTGTGTCCTGAAATCTTGTTCTTGTTGTTTCATCCTTCATTTCTACAAATAACCTTAGGAATAATAGTCCAGTTTGTATCCTTCCTGTCCCAACAATATAGTACCTTTCCAGGATTGGAAGTAGAGAATGATTAGAGTCCTCTTCTCACTGTCACGTATCAAGGTGCAGTGCATCTGTGTAACATGCGGGCTTTCTGTTTATTTTTTGTCTGGTTACCCACCCATGAAGATTGTGGGATGGGCAGCCTAGGATTTTTACATTTATACATTATTTCTATAATTTAAAGATGTTTCTTTTAGATTAAGACTTGGTTTGGGGAAAATGAGTCTACATGATGTTCAGGTTTCATGAAACTATGGAAGTTGTTTTGTTATATGGGTTTTTTTGGTGGGTTTTTTATTGAATTATATTCTTCCAGATTTTTTTCCCAGTTACTTGATAAACTGAAGGGAGGTGAGACTACAAGTATGTTCTGCTGATAGGTCTGTTCCCATGTTAGTCTGTACCATTGCAAAAAATGAATGGTTCTCACAAAATTTGTGCAAGCTTGACAGATTTCTCTGGAGAAGAGTCGCTTCACAGTGATTAGAATAGTTTGCTGTTAAGTACATTTTTGCCTCTCTAGACATGTAAATTTACAGTATGTCTGGTTTACTTTGTCAGGTAGTTTAAGGTGGTACTGAACCTGGAGAACGTATACTGCTTTTGGTAAAATCCAAGTTTTTGGGTTGAATAATAAACCATGCTTTCTGCATTGAAAGCAATGGAAAGAAAAACCCTAATCCATTTCTTTCTGTAGTAAAGTAGGTAAAGTGGGAAGTGGGAGAGTAGCAAAAATCAGTCAGCAGGAGTTAAGTTTTTTTTCAAATCCATAGTTGTTCTGTACCAGCTGGCATGGATAAAAACTGTGTGCCCCGTTTACTTGAGTTATGATGCAAACATGTTTCAAGGAGAAAGTCCTCTGATTAGTGTATTAAGTTTCCCCTAATTACTTTTGGTGATATATTTTTACTAGAAATAATACGCAGCAGAGCTGTGAATGACACTGAATCTGAGCATGAGTGTCTTGTGGCCCTCCCTTTCCTACCTGCCCTTGAGGTTAGGATTAAACACTTTTTCAGTCTCTGTAGTCATGGCTGCCAAGTGAAGGGCAGGTCACTTTGAATGTGAAATCTGTGTTAAAATTAGTTTGTAACTTACCTCTAAGGTAGAAATTAAAATACTGCATAGTGAGTTTCTTATTTTAAACGCACTGTTGTAGCTTGGTCTGTAACATCTTGGTTATGGGTGTTGGTTTCTTCATACTAAAAAGTATGTGAAATTAATTGTGGCTGTTCTTTGTTGTTTAGACGTGCTCATGAGCGGCCTCCTCCACATCCTCACAGAATGCATCCCAATTATGGTCATGGGCATCACATCCATGTGCCTCAGACTATGTCTTCCCATCCTCGACAAGCTCCGGAGAGATCTGCCTGGTGAGTAATCTGACACTATTTGGGCTCTTGGGACTCTGGACAGGAGACCATAATGTGCTGATCACAGTGCTGATAATGCTGGCTGTGGCTTTAAAAGCTGCTGCATGTACTTGTAGTTTAAAGTTTGTACATGTTGACATGGCTTTGAAATACTGCTTTGAGTACTTGGTATCTTTCTAGTGGTTTTTAAGGTTTTGTAGTACAGACTAGTATATTCTCTCCCCTCTTTGTTTGAACTTATTTACAATTGCATCAGGCCCACTTATGAAGCATGCACTTATGTTCCACAATGTATTTGTTTAAAAAAAAATACTTTTGGCCATTAGTGAAGAGGTGCATGCATGACAACTGCTGTTCCCACAGCGTGTGCTGCAGAGAAGCCTCCACATGGATAATATTACTGGGCACAGTAAATGTGGAATTGTCTCGATTTTTTTAATGCTAAATCTTCGCAGCTGTTTTAAAAATAACTTTTAGTTGTGATAGGAGGATTTGTTAGCAAAGTTTTAATATGGTTAAAAAAAATTTTACATCAAACTGTTGTAGCTGTACTGTGTTGTAGGCTCTCCAAAGCAGTGGGATTGTACCTAGGAGGGAAGCTGTTCCTTTACTGTAATGCCACTTTCATTCATGTGACAGGGAGCTAGGAATTGAAGCCGGTGTGACTGCAGCTACTTACCCTCCAGGGCCCTTGCATCCTCACTTGGCCCACTACCATGCACCTCCTCGACTGCATCACTTGCAAATAGGAGCTCTTCCTCTAATGGTAAGGAGATAGCTTATGGAAGATTATGATCATCGGTCATTTTGGTTTTGTTTGTCAGGAAAACAGATGTGTATACATTGCTGCAAAGTGCTTTACTGGAAATATTTCACTGTGTCTGTCTGTGTGTTACTCCCAGTGAGGGAGCTTGAGCAGGCCCATTGTGTAGTGAGAGGAAACAGTATAGGGACATCTACATTTCTAACTTCAGCTCTTGTAAAATGAAATATACTTGAACTAAATTGTCACTTGCGTTGCAATGCATTGACCCTCTGCATCTGATTTTTAAAGTTCAGATTATTCTTTATTGAGTTTTGGATTGTTAAAGGTACCAACTTTCCACCCTATGCATGAGAACTAGTACTGATTCTTTCTTTTTAAGGTGTGTATGCACACAACTAGAATTCTATCTAGAGATCTGGTTGTTTTCAGATAATATTTATTATTCATCAACCTAATTCTGTGTGATAAAGTATATAATTTTGTAGTATGAAGAGTTACAATCTGTAGGAAGTGTGAGGGTAAGGTAGTCCCCTGTTACACATAATTTTTTTTAATCTACAGTAGAAAACCAAAACAAACCAGCATATCTTTACTCTTGTTACAGAGTATTTTTGAAAGAATGCTTCTATGTTTAGTTAAAATTTT
>VYZR01005318.1:4149-18198 GCA_013400675.1 Oxylabes madagascariensis
AATGGAACACACTCCTGATCCTGCTTCTTTCATAAGAAACACTTGTGCAGCAAAGCCTGAGCCCTCCCTGCCACTTGCTGCTGAGTTAGCTGCTTGGGCCCTGTGAAACACTTCTCCCCTCTTTCTTAATACAAAATTGCTGGTTTGGCTCCTTTTGCCTTTTGTTCTGAAGTTTAAACCAAGCATAGGGGTGCAATGGCACAAGGGACCCTCAGAGCAAAATTTTGGTATAGTACCATTTGATTATTATGCATGATGTCTAAATATTAAATATAATTCTTACCTCAATCTAAGGTTTATTGTTTTGTTATCATAGTTGACATTTTACTGTAGGAAAACTGAGCTTGGTCCCTCAGCTGCAATGAAAAGATATTTATGGTAAACTTCCCTTCCCCAGTTTCCTAATTTACCCAATCCTAAAAAGCCCAGACCTTTACAGACGAATGCTTTTGTGCAGACCTGGACAAAAACTGTCAGTGTAAAGCAACCTATATGATGAAAAATGTGTAGTTTACAGCCTGAAACTAAATTTATGTTGCTTAAAACAACTATTTTCTAGCTTAGCTGTTGGAGAGGCGGAGGTGCTAAAATGATCTACAGCCTAGTTTTTCCTAATGTAAGAGGTTAAGGCATGCGACAGACACAAGACTAATGCAGAAAAGGTGCTGTAACTTTACTGGAGCTGGAAAGCTGGCCATAGTCAAGATGCTAGTACCTCTGATGAGTTTCCTGTCCTTGGATAAAACACCAAATTTAGATTAAAAGCTCCTCCTTGCTTCAGGAACACAGCCAGAGATATTAGGCTAGGTGTCAGGACCTACTCCCAGCTGATCATATTGTTTGAGGGAGCCACATGGCAAATGCTCTTTTGCTGCAGGGCACAATCCAGACCTCTCTGGGTAGAGATCCGTCCTTGGCAGTGAGTCCTGGCTTAAATATTAGCTTAAATATTAGCTGCCTGTCAGTCATACTCTTTGGAGCTGGCTTTTCAGGAAGATAAAAGCACCCAAAGCACCAAAGAAAAATCTACGCTCATTGACACTGGGCACTTGGTCAGAGGAATGCTCTCTGGGCAAAATACAAAAGGCAGCAATAAAATGTCCTGCTGCTGTGAAGCTTTCCCATCCAGCCTCATGGAAGCCAGCCTAAAGCCAGAGAACCCTGTCTGTGAAGGAGGTGGAAAATCTCACAAAGTGAGAAAAACTTGAACCTTTGTGAAGAATCTGGCTCACCCTCCCAAGCGCTGCAAGAGGTGATAGCCCTGCACATGGCGTGGGACCTCGTCTCGTCCCACTGGTGAGGACCATGGGGTGTCCTGCAGCATCTTTACCACCCCACTTCCCTCGGCAAGCCTAAGGAAAGGAAAATCCCTTTGGGAAACTTTACCCCTTTGGCACACAAGGGTGTCTGACCATTAGCTGCAAAGAAACAATTGCACATCCACTGACAATCTAACACACTGTAATTTTAGGGGCTTTAACCCTATAATATTTGGGAGCATTTTTCTTGCCATTTGGAAACTGGCAAAACAGTCTCAATAGATGATATTTGGTGCTTACTCTAATTTCCATGCAAGGTAAGCCAACAACCCTGAAGCAGCTGGGACTGGCCAAGTCCTCTTCCCTGTTGTGCAGACTCATGATGTGCCAAGGAAGCTCCACAAGTGAAGGCTCAAAGGTGAGAAGGCAGTGGAGGGAGATGAAACTTTGGCTGCCCATTTCACATCACTTCAAATCACTTAACATCCAGGAGAAGAAAATACAGTGAAAATCTCTCCCTGCATGTGCAGGATGGTAAACATGAGACCTTTCTACTAAAGCCCCTTAATTTGGATGCAACTTTTCTTCCACCCCCTCACCACTGGTGATGAATACCCCCCAGTTTGTCCCAGAAGCGTCGTACCTGGCCATGTGGAAAAGGACAACCGTCTGCTGTGGAAAGAGCAGCAGATTGGGTTGTGGTTACTGATCCTGTCTGCGGCTGAGGGCTCGCTGGTAGAGGAGCCTACATCCAGCCTTTAAAGATGCTCCTGCCTTCCAGAGGTGGTTGGCAGAAGTTTCTGATGTCTTTGGCTGCTCTCATGTCCCTCATTCAAGGTCCTGCATGAAATTCCTTCCTCTGCCAAGTGGTTAAAAAAAAAAAGGAAAAAAGAAGAAAAAAAAAAATTAGACTTACACTTAAAAAAACAGTTTGGAAAATATGTTGCTTAAAATCAACCCCCACTTAAAAAAATTAGTTCAAGATGTCACTTCCCGAGCCAGGAGACATCGGGAGCACAATGCAGGAAGCCTGTCCAGCCCCTGCACTGCCATCAGACATGGAGAAGTTATTATAGTGTGGGTGAGATTAAAAAGGGTTCTGAGCACCCAGACAAAATTTTCCTTTGTCTCTGTGCAGTGTGCGTGTAACCCAGTCTGTGACCAGGGGATGGAAAAGAGGTTCAAGAGTTTTACCTCTGTGAAGTCATTTGTTTCAGACAAATTGCAAACAGCAACACAGATCCATCTGTGGTAAAGACTATTTCTGCCATGTTGTCAGTGGGATATTGCTAAACAGGGCTGCTGGAGACTCTCTTCATCCCACAGGCCACCCTCAGGATATCAAACTGTCAGGGAGAGATGCAGTAGGATGCTGATGCCAAGAAATCACAGAATCATAGAATGGTTTTATTTTGGAGGGGACATTAAAGATCATCTCCTTCCAAGCCCCCTACCTTGAGCAGGGACACCCTCCATTAGACCAGGGTGCTCAAAGCCTCATCCAACCTGGCCTTGAACACTTCCAGTGATGAAGCGTCCACAGGTTCTCTGGCAACAGGTTCCAGAGTCCCACCACCCTCACAGTAAATAATTTTTTCCTAATATCTGATCTAAATCTACCCTTACCCTAATGCAGGAGGACCATGAGTCAGCTATGAGAGACATAGGAATAATTAAATCATTTAAGTGAGCAATTACTGTGCTCTGTGTGTCTGTGTTTGTGTTTGTTAGGGTACAATACACACACCAAAAGCACTGAGGCATAAACATGGCTGTTATTTGTTATTCTGTACCGCATATCTGTGTTCCAGCATGACCATGCAATCACATTCACAATTTATTTTAGAATTGTGAAAGGAGAGGAGGAATAGCTTTTTTCTCTTTAGCACTTCAAGATCAGATCCAAATCTCTTTAAAATCAATGAGCACCTTTCCAATGCTTTCATCAGGTTTCAGCTCATAGCCTAGCTGCGGTAGCACAAATGGGAATCATTATTTAGGCAAATAAACCTTCCATCACCTTTAACTAGTGGTAAGTTTCAGTGTGACGGAGACAGAACACATATTTGGGAGTCAGTACATTGCTTGCTAACTCTCTAACAACACTGGGAGATAAGGGTTTTTTTGGAATCGAACATTTCAAGGAGATATGAACTGGAATCTGCAGTGCATAAGCTGTTGCTTCCAGGAGCCCCTACATTTTCTTCTCTTTCTTTTTTTGTTCCTCATTTCCTTAGCTTCAGCTTCCCCCCTTCTTTGCTTTATCCTACAGTCTTCACTTCAGTGAGACAATGCTCAGTGTACAGAACATGAACTCCAAGTTGAATTTCTTTGTTTTAAGGCAACTCTAATTTGACCTTTCTCCATTTTTTTCGCTTTTCAGCTCTTTTCAGCATCTTCTAAGTTAAAACACATGGTATTGTAGTGTGAAATAAAGGTTTATAAGAAAAATTGAAAATTTCATTTTTAATGTATATTATAGTGGACAGAACCACTGACAGTGGTATGCTACTGGCTGGATGCAATAATCTGAAAGGTTTTTTCCAGGTTAAACAGTTCTCTGAGTCTATGAGTAAGTTTAGTAAGTGTATAATTTAATATGATTTTGTAATTGTTTATATCTGCAATTAGAATGTACAGATTTTTTTTCTCAGTATTATCTGTATACATTTCTGAATAATAATAATGAAGTTTAAAGGGTCTTAAACATACTGTAAAGTAACTTTCACATATAGAATATTATAGCATTGAATCTGGATCTCTCCAGATTGCCTGTAGAAAGCACTTTCTTTCCTTTGATTAATGTTATCAAAGTCTTGACTCTAATTTTTGAAAGTGAATGTCAGAAGTTATGTTTCAAGAGAATTTACTGGCAATTGAAATGTTAATTTTTTGGGGTTTTTTTCAGGGGTTGAACATTTAATAAACCAGTCTTTGATAATATCTTTAAAGTGTTTAAATGTGAATTTAAGAAACTGAATTGTGAAAGATGAGTTAGTTTCATTTAACAATTTTTAAAAAAGATTGTTTCCTGTAAACAAAGATCCATACCTGTACACTGACAAGGTTTAATTTTATAAAGTGGTTTGAACAAACAGAAGTATTTTTCCCCTCTCACTTAAAGACAGTACAATGCAGAGATTAACAAATACATGTTATTTGCTTCCTCAGATTTTGGTAGAAGAGAAAACATTTGTTATATCGTCAAAGTTACAGAAGTCCCATTTTATCATCAGCTGTAGGAGTATTCGATCCATATTTAAGTAAATGAAGAGCATGGCTACAGACTAACAGGTCTGAATTTCAGATCAGTTGATAGCAATAATAATACCCCAAGAAATCAGTTATGTGATAAAGGAGGATTAAAAAAAATCTAGGAAATTATTCACTTAATGATATTTCTATGTAAAGGAAAATTCATAGCAACTTTTGTTAAAATTTGCAGCATAAGGCAATAATACGTGCAACAACAACAATCAAAACTTAGAACCTGAATCTTTGACGTATGAAAGAGGGCAAAGTGGCACGAGGTAACAAACCACTACACCCCCGAAGTCAAAGATCTTAAATATTTCAATTTATCAGGGATTTTTTGTTTTACAGATACTGAGCTTAAAAATTCCTGATAAACTGAAATATTTTGTTTATTTTCATTAGAGAGATATGAAATGAGTCACTCAGTCTTTGACCTAAATGCCTGTTTACTTGCGTACGTCATCTCCAAAAGACAGACCAAAGTGTTATTGGGCTACAGGTTATTTTTCAATGTGTGGGTTACTTTCAAAATTAAATAAAAACCCCTTTCTATTTGGTTATATATGTTTGTTACCTAGTGCCTCTTTGCCCTCTTTCCTACTTCCATTTCTCACATCAAAATAGGATTTACTCCTGTCCAAAGTTTCTTCCTAAATTCAAAATATAAGAAAAGAAGGTCAGAAAATAAGAGGTGAACCATAACTTCTAACACTATAAATCCATTCAAGCCATAAATAGAAGGTGATTTGGTTTCTTAACATTTACTGTGACTTTAAAATGAGCAGTAAGGAATCTCCAGTGCTGGAAAATTGAAGATTATTAAGGGTAATGAATATCAACTAGAACTTAGATGTTAGAAATTGGGGCATAAAGCAGGCCAAAGCTGTGCTGGCTCTGAAGAAGTAAGGGTTAGGAGCAAGACTCACTGAGTTTATGCCAAAGAAATTCTCATTTGAACAAAACATTCCATGAAATCCACTGTACCTTGTCTGTGTTCCAGCAGCTTTCACAAAGGCAAGACATCACAGTGGGACATTTTCCTGCTCACCCCATGCAGTCTGGTGCTGAGCATTTCAGACCCCCAGTTCAGACTGAGATGTTGGATGTTGGGTGCCACAATGGCAAAAAAAAATGGACAGTTGTTGCCTGGGAAGGTAAAGCTTGATAAGGAGTTACCTTGAACGCCTTGGCTTAACTTTTGGGCTTGACTTTGAAAATGCCCATTTACAGTCCTCCACTGAGGGTCTGGGTCTTGTTTTGAGTTTATTTACCTTGAACAGATGAGGAACTTGGTGTCATAATGTTCTGGAGTTAGCACAGCATTACCATCCGGATTTTCAAGTAGATTATCTCAGTTTTGCCCAGTTGTGTTCACATCTCCTCTTGGAATCCTTGCAAAACTCCTTGTGGCCTAAATTTGAGTCCTCTCAAGGAATTTCATTCAAGTGGAACTGGCTATCCAGATCATTAGCAGAGGATGCCACAATCTACACTGTACGGAAATCTCAAGCAACAGGGACCTCTTGGAGTTGCACACATGCCTGTACGTGCATTACAGCTCAGGAGGCCAAACCTTTTGTCTTCATCATGTCAGAACAACCTTTTGTGGTGCTCCAGGTGCACTGAGGTTTGACCCATGGGCTCTGTGCACCAAACAGGACACCCAGGCAACATCACAGAGCCCATGAGTGATGCTGACAAGCACTGAGCCAAGTAAAGAAAATCCAATTTGTGCTGAGCACCAACACTGAGCCTTGGCCTTATGAAATGCACTTACTGGCAGATGGCTGCTTCTGCTTTCTTTTTCGCTGGAGCCAAGTCTTTAATCTCAGCGAGTGCCACCCCTGAGCAGTCTGGCATGTGCTCCTTGGGGGCTGCTGAGATCCCAGCAGCCTCCTGCCAAGAGTTCATTAATTACAAGAACAGGAGCACTGCCTGTGTGCTGTGCCAGCGTGTGGCTTCCAGGTCTTTGACGGTGTGTGTTTATGCAACAGTGCTGGCATCTGTTGCGCCTTCTAGCGTGACAAGGAAATGACAGTAAATTCAAGGGTGTGCTCGTTCATCGCTTACGTGAAAATATCCTGCTTTCATCATGCCAGAGAGGAGCCAATGTCAGTGCTCAGAACTGTGAGGTCACTTCCCCCACATCATGCCACACGTCTCCTGGGGTACTTGCAAGGACAGACTAGCAAAGTTGACGGGATTCACATTTTGTTTCAGAGGCAGTTGACTATAACTCCACTGACAGGGTCAGTGGAAATGGAGACAGGACTGAGCCAGGCTGAGCCTTGGACCTCTCTGGGCCCTTGGAGATGCCCAGCTCTAGAAGGGTTGCTTTCCTGGATTTCATAGACAGAAAGTAGTATGCAAGAGTCAGCGACTTGCTCGGTGCCAGCCAGAGTAGCCCCCCTGGATGCTGTGGACTGACACTGTTTTGTACCGGACAAATACCTGGCGCAAGATCTTTTGCATGTCCTGATTGCTATGAGTCATCCAGATTCCAACTGAAATGTAAACCCATTTAAAAATGTAACATTAGTGCTTAGTTTCTTGACTGCTAGCATCAAATCTGGCCAAGGCAGCTATCTGTAATTTTAGAATATATCAAGACGATTTATAGATCTCATGAAAAACTCTTTTCCTTCTCTCTGGCGATTTAGCCTTCCACGTGCTTTATAACTTCAGTCCATCTTTAGATCCTGTGGAAGCAACACTAAAGCTAAACACAGAACATAAATGAGTTCACACCATCTGGAAAAACATCTTTCTTGGAGGGGCCATGTTCAACTTAGGAAGACCCCTACCAGGGTAGCAGTTCAAATGAAAAGCTTTTTGTAATAAATGTATTTTAAAGGTTTATACAGTGGTACAGAACATTACACTGTCTGATAACCTTGTCAGGATTTGCCACAAAGGAACATAAAAATAGAAATGAGTTTCATGAGCAAATGTCAACTCTTTTTAATGTTAGACTGAAACAAAGGGTTTGAGGTACAGGAACAGAAGATGAATAAGACTGAAAAAGCTTAATATAATGATTATAGAAGTGATGGAAACTTCCAAACATGTTGTTATAACCACTGCATGTAAAATGAAGAGTAAATAACCACAGCAATAGTAACCAGTGTTTTTGTGACATGGCAATCATATACATTATCCTTCTATTGTGCATACATGCATGACATTCAATGAATGCATGCCATATGCCATTAAGAGTGGGGGGTGAGGTGTTCTCAATTCCCATCTGAAAAGAGATGAAGCATTTTAGTACCAAAGAGGAAATATTTATTATACTTGTGTGAGTTAAAAAAATGGAAGCAGCAGGATGGAGTAACTTGAAAAACAAAGTGGTATGAGAGAGCTTCGAGCAGAGGCCAGCCATAGGGCAGATAGAGTAGAGGAAAGACTTCTGACAGAAAAGTATAAGCTTAAACTTCAATGAGTGGCAGCTGAGCCCTGCAGCTACTGCACATAACTTGAAATAAAATACTAGGAGCTATAGAGTGAACTGGCCTGTGCTCTTCCAAGAACTGCATAAATTACAGACACTAACTTTCCTTCTTAGCGTTTTCCAGTCTTTCATTGAGAAATTTCACAAGAGGTATTAAAAAATGCAATGACCAATGAACAAATAAGGAGCCTAGATCATTGTCATACCGGACCTGGAACCAAAGATATCTCATAGACTCTACCATGATGTTCCTTCTTGCCTGGCTGCAGATTACAGAGACATTGATGCCCCTGATACTGAGCAGTGCAATATCACTCTTGAATTGTTCATTGGGATATCTGCTTTCCCGTCATACTTGCCAGAAAAGTGTGGCTAAAAGTCTGATCTGAAGCGGAATACTTTATTTCTGTTATCTGATGCTGTGCAAAGGGTGAGACTAATCTTTCATTGTCTGTCAGCAAAATAAAAAAATGGACTCTCTGAGCATATCTACCACTGTCCTTGACTCTAAACTTGCATAAAGTCACAGAAAGTTTAGGCTTTCAGCTTTCTAAAAGACTAGATGATGCAGTAGTCCAGATGTTCTTCACAGAATGCTGTATTACAAGTATTTTGCCATTACAACCAATGAACAAGAATTTGGAGGCCTTCTTTGGCACTCTTTTTGTAGTGCAGTTGGCCAATTATGCTACTTCAGCAAGCATGGTGGTGGAACCAGGTGGTTTTACGCAGTAGAGGTTCCTGCTGACTGGAAGGAAGGCAGTGTTGTTCCAGTTTACAAGGGCACGAGGGAGACCTTGGGAAACTACAGACCTGTTAGCCCAGTCTCAGTGCTTGGGAAAATTACAGAGAACATCATACTTGGTGCTACTGATAGGCCTTTAGAGGACAAGGCAATCATCAGGCACAGATAAATTTGATAACGTGGGTTCACAAATGGAAGTCCTGTATAATTTATTTAATATTCTTCTAGCGTAAAGTCGCCCATCTTTTGGATGAGAGGAAGGCAGTGGGCAATGTTTTTCTGGATTTCAGTTTATTAAGGATTTTGATTCTGTCCCTCACAACCTGCTTCTAGACAAGCTGTCTGACTATGAAGTGAGCAGGTACGTAGTTCAGTGGGTGAAGAATTGAGTGAAGAGCAGAGTTCAAAAGGTTGTAGGGAATCTGACTGGAGGCCAGTCACCAGCACTGCTCCCCAGGGCTCACCTCCAGGGACAGTTCTGTTCAATATATTTATCAATGATCTGGAGATAGGAGTTGGAAGTTTACTGATGATGCTAAACTGGAATGTGTTGTTGACTCCCTTAAGGAACAAGAGGCCTTGCAGTGGCATCTGGATAGACTGGAGCACAGAGCAATCATCAATGGCATGAAACTGAACAAGAACAAATGCTGGGATGGAGAAATACTTTCCACAAGTATGAATTGGGAGTGGCATGGCTGGAGAGCAGCCCCACAGGAAGGGGTCTGGGGCTGCAGACTGACAGCAGGCTCAGTACAAGTTGGCAATGGCAAACCCATCTCAGGATCCATCAAATACATCACAAGCAGCTGGTCAAAAGGGTGGTTGTCCTGCTGTATTTAGCACTGGTGCAGGGTCATCTTGAGTATTGTGTGTCCCAAAATCTAACATGGATGTGAAGGTCCTTGAAAGTGTCCAGAGGGGGAAAACAAAATGGTGAAAGAGCTGGAAGCCATGTCCTCTGAGGAGCAGCTGAGGACAGGGACTTCATCTAGTTTGGAGAGAAGGAGGCTGAGGCAACCTCACTGCTCTCTGCAGCTTCATGAGAAGGGGAAGTGCAGAGGGTACCCAGTGCCAGCATGCATTGGAATGGCTAAAAAGCTGCTTCCAACAGAAAGGATATAACTGGAAACAGGATTTTTAATTTATGTTTCTTTCTCTCTTTTGGGGCAGATATTCACAAGCATTATCACAATGTGCAGGTGTAGCCAGGAGCTGGTTAATGGAATTATTTTCAGTTGAGCTTGAAAAATCATCACTTGAAGTCTGGCAAAGTTGGAGTCAGAATTTTGCAAATCCCCTACATCTTTTGCCATTTGCTGGTGGGATTGCGTGGGGAGAACAGATTTGTTTTACTTGCATGTCTCTTGTTGCAAGGAGTTAATGGCACGGTTTCTATCCAACACAGTTTCTATGAACTNACGTGAAAATATCCTGCCTTCATCATGCCAGAGAGGAGCCAATGTCAGTGCTCAGAACTGTGAGGTCACTTCCCCCCCATCATGCCACACGTCTCCTGGGGTACTTGCAAGGACAGACTAGCAAAGTTGACGGGATTCACATTTTGTTTCAGAGGCAGTTGACTATAACTCCACTGACAGGGTCAGTGGAAATGGAGACAGGACTGAGCCAGGCTTTGACTAATAGATCTAAATTAAGATNCTGAAACAAAGGGTTTGAGGTACAGGAACAGAAGATGAATAAGACTGAAAAAGCTTAATATAATGATTATAGAAGTGATGGAAACTTCCAAACATGTTGTTATAACCACTGCATGTAAAATGAAGAGTAAATAACCACAGCAATAGTAACCAGTGTTTTTGTGACATGGCAATCATATACATTATCCTTCTATTGTGCATACATGCATGACATTCAATGAATGCATGCCATATGCCATTAAGAGTGGGGGGTGAGGTGTTCTCAATTCCCATCTGAAAAGAGATGAAGCATTTTAGTACCAAAGAGGAAATATTTATTATACTTGTGTGAGTTAAAAAAATGGAAGCAGCAGGATGGAGTAACTTGAAAAACAAAGTGGTATGAGAGAGCTTCGAGCAGAGGCCAGCCATAGGGCAGATAGAGTAGAGGAAAGACTTCTGACAGAAAAGTATAAGCTTAAACTTCAATGAGTGGCAGCTGAGCCCTGCAGCTACTGCACATAACTTGAAATAAAATACTAGGAGCTATAGAGTGAACTGGCCTGTGCTCTTCCAAGAACTGCATAAATTACAGACACTAACTTTCCTTCTTAGCGTTTTCCAGTCTTTCATTGAGAAATTTCACAAGAGGTATTAAAAAATGCAATGACCAATGAACAAATAAGGAGCCTAGATCATTGTCATACTGGACCTGGAACCAAAGATATCTCATAGACTCTACCATGATGTTCCTTCTTGCCTGGCTGCAGATTACAGAGACATTGATGCCCCTGATACTGAGCAGTGCAATATCACTCTTGAATTGTTCATTGGGATATCTGCTTTCCCGTCATACTTGCCAGAAAAGTGTGGCTAAAAGTCTGATCTGAAGCGGAATACTTTATTTCTGTTATCTGATGCTGTGCAAAGGGTGAGACTAATCTTTCATTGTCTGTCAGCAAAATAAAAAAATGGACTCTCTGAGCATATCTACCACTGTCCTTGACTCTAAACTTGCATAAAGTTACAGAAAGTTTAGGCTTTCAGCTTTCTAAAAGACTAGATGATGCAGTAGTCCAGATGTTCTTCACAGAATGCTGTATTACAAGTATTTTGCCATTACAACCAATGAACAAGAATTTGGAGGCCTTCTTTGGCACTCTTTTTGTAGTGCAGTTGGCCAATTATGCTACTTCAGCAAGCATGGTGGTGGAACCAGGTGGTTTTACGCAGTAGAGGTTCCTGCTGACTGGAAGGAAGGCAGTGTTGTTCCAGTTTACAAGGGCACGAGGGAGACCTTGGGAAACTACAGACCTGTTAGCCCAGTCTCAGTGCTTGGGAAAATTACAGAGAACATCATACTTGGTGCTACTGATAGGCCTTTAGAGGACAAGGCAATCATCAGGCACAGATAAATTTGATAACGTGGGTTCACAAATGGAAGTCCTGTATAATTTATTTAATATTCTTCTAGCGTAAAGTCGCCCACCTTTTGGATGAGAGGAAGGCAGTGGGCAATGTTTTTCTGGATTTCAGTTTATTAAGGATTTTGATTCTGTCCCTCACAACCTGCTTCTAGACAAGCTGTCTGACTATGAAGTGAGCAGGTACGTAGTTCAGTGGGTGAAGAATTGAGTGAAGAGCAGAGTTCAAAAGGTTGTAGGGAATCTGACTGGAGGCCAGTCACCAGCACTGCTCCCCAGGGCTCACCTCCAGGGACAGTTCTGTTCAATATATTTATCAATGATCTGGAGATAGGAGTTGGAAGTTTACTGATGATGCTAAACTGGAATGTGTTGTTGACTCCCTTAAGGAACAAGAGGCCTTGCAGTGGCATCTGGATAGATTGGAGCACAGAGCAATCATCAATGGCATGAAACTGAACAAGAACAAATGCTGGGATGGAGAAATACTTTCCACAAGTATGAATTGGGAGTGGCATGGCTGGAGAGCAGCCCCACAGGAAGGGGTCTGGGGCTGCAGACTGACAGCAGGCTCAGTACAAGTTGGCAATGGCAAACCCATCTCAGGATCCATCAAATACATCACAAGCAGCTGGTCAAAAGGGTGGTTGTCCTGCTGTATTTAGCACTGGTGCAGGGTCATCTTGAGTATTGTGTGTCCCAAAATCTAACATGGATGTGAAGGTCCTTGAAAGTGTCCAGAGGGGGAAAACAAAATGGTGAAAGAGCTGGAAGCCATGTCCTCTGAGGAGCAGCTGAGGACAGGGACTTCATCTAGTTTGGAGAGAAGGAGGCTGAGGCAACCTCACTGCTCTCTGCAGCTTCATGAGAAGGGGAAGTGCAGAGGGTACCCAGTGCCAGCATGCATTGGAATGGCTAAAAAGCTGCTTCCAACAGAAAGGATATAACTGGAAACAGGATTTTTAATTTATGTTTCTTTCTCTCTTTTGGGGCAGATATTCACAAGCATTATCACAATGTGCAGGTGTAGCCAGGAGCTGGTTAATGGAATTATTTTCAGTTGAGCTTGAAAAATCATCACTTGANCAGAGGGGGAAAACAAAATGGTGAAAGAACTGGAAGCCATGTCCTCTGAGGAGCAGCTGAGGACAGGGACTTCATCTAGTTTGGAGAGAAGGAGGCTGAGGCAACCTCACTGCTCTCTGCAGCTTCATGAGAAGGGGAAGTGCAGAGGGTACCCAGTGCCAGCATGCATTGGAATGGCTAAAAAGCTGCTTCCAACAGAAAGGATATAACTGGAAACAGGATTTTTAATTTATGTTTCTTTCTCTCTTTTGGGGCAGATATTCACAAGCATTATCACAATGTGCAGGTGTAGCCAGGAGCTGGTTAATGGAATTATTTTCAGTTGAGCTTGAAAAATCATCACTTGAAGTCTGGCAAAGTTGGAGTCAGAATTTTGCAAATCCCCTACATCTTTTGCCATTTGCTGGTGGGATTGCGTGGGGAGAACAGATTTGTTTTACTTGCATGTCTCTTGTTGCAAGGAGTTAATGGCACGGTTTCTATCCAACACAGTTTCTATGAACTCTGCCTTTCCAGGCAAGTTTGCCCATAGAGTTTCTTGGAATATTCTGAATTCTGGGCTGTTTATCTTCCTGGTGAGTGTCCTTCACCCAGGCTCTCACTCTGGAGAGAGTGAACATGACAGTCTGTAAATACCATTCCTTCATAGGANCAGGTGTAGCCAGGAGCTGGTTAATGGAATTATTTTCAGTTGAGCTTGAAAAATCATCACTTGAAGTCTGGCAAAGTTGGAGTCAGAATTTTGCAAATCCCCTACATCTTTTGCCATTTGCTGGTGGGATTGCGTGGGGAGAACAGATTTGTTTTACTTGCATGTCTCTTGTTGCAAGGAGTTAATGGCACGGTTTCTATCCAACACAGTTTCTATGAACTCTGCCTTTCCAGGCAAGTTTGCCCATAGAGTTTCTTGGAATATTCTGAATTCTGGGCTGTTTATCTTCCTGGTGAGTGTCCTTCACCCAGGCTCTCACTCTGGAGAGAGTGAACATGACAGTCTGTAAATACCATTCCTTCATAGGACATTTCTTTTGACCACACATACTTCCTGGAGCCTGCCATATAGGATAACCCGAACAATGGGACTGCCTGGAGCTGAAAGAAGTGGTGCCAGGTGAACCCAGTCTCCTTCAAATCAGAGGTAGACATTGGGTCAACCCACAGATAATACAACTGTCTTGAAAATAATTCC
>VYZR01005318.1:18392-30921 GCA_013400675.1 Oxylabes madagascariensis
AGCAGGCTCAGTACAAGTTGGCAATGGCAAACCCATCTCAGGATCCATCAAATACATCACAAGCAGCTGGTCAAAAGGGTGGTTGTCCTGCTGTATTTAGCACTGGTGCAGGGTCATCTTGAGTATTGTGTGTCCCAAAATCTAACATGGATGTGAAGGTCCTTGAAAGTGTCCAGAGGGGGAAAACAAAATGGTGAAAGAACTGGAAGCCATGTCCTCTGAGGAGCAGCTGAGGACAGGGACTTCATCTAGTTTGGAGAGAAGGAGGCTGAGGCAACCTCACTGCTCTCTGCAGCTTCATGAGAAGGGGAAGTGCAGAGGGTACCCAGTGCCAGCATGCATTGGAATGGCTAAAAAGCTGCTTCCAACAGAAAGGATATAACTGGAAACAGGATTTTTAATTTATGTTTCTTTCTCTCTTTTGGGGCAGATATTCACAAGCATTATCACAATGTGCAGGTGTAGCCAGGAGCTGGTTAATGGAATTATTTTCAGTTGAGCTTGAAAAATCATCACTTGAAGTCTGGCAAAGTTGGAGTCAGAATTTTGCAAATCCCCTACATCTTTTGCCATTTGCTGGTGGGATTGCGTGGGGAGAACAGATTTGTTTTACTTGCATGTCTCTTGTTGCAAGGAGTTAATGGCACGGTTTCTATCCAACACAGTTTCTATGAACTCTGCCTTTCCAGGCAAGTTTGCCCATAGAGTTTCTTGGAATATTCTGAATTCTGGGCTGTTTATCTTCCTGGTGAGTGTCCTTCACCCAGGCTCTCACTCTGGAGAGAGTGAACATGACAGTCTGTAAATACCATTCCTTCATAGGACATTTCTTTTGACCACACATACTTCCTGGAGCCTGCCATATAGGATAACCCGAACAATGGGACTGCCTGGAGCTGAAAGAAGTGGTGCCAGGTGAACCCAGTCTCCTTCAAATCAGAGGTAGACATTGGGTCAACCCACAGATAATACAACTGTCTTGAAAATATGTAACTGATATTGGAAAAAACCTCTGAAAATTATCTAAAAAGTATTAACCTTTACCAGAAACAGGAAAGCAGATAAATGACTGATGCACAAAGAAGATTCTTTCTAGGAAAGAAAAACCTCAAAAGTTTTAAGAATGTGATTTTTTCTGTTTGGTAATGTGTTTTTTATGTTGGCCATCAAAAAATCTAACCCCCAAACACTCCTATTTTATTTTTATTTTTTTTTCTCTGTTTTGAAATTATTTTCATTTTTAGCCTTTGAGGAGGAAGAGCAATAACCGAAGTCATGTATTACTTTGGATGTAAAAGTTGAAATAATTTGGGTTTATGAATACAGGTTGAGCAGTCCTTGTTTCCTGAAAAGGGAGAATAAGGATTGGTTACACTCACAAAGAAAAGGAGTAATGCTTGGTATTTTCTGAATTATGACACACCTTGATAACACACTTATGAACTACACTTTTTGCCTTCCAAAACTTTCTCTGCTGTGGTTCTTGAGTAGTGATGCATGAAAAGCACTCCTGTGCCTGCCTGGTGCTTGTATTGCCCACACAGAGTGCTGAAAAGTGGCAGCTCCTCATGGGGCTGCAAGCCTGGAGCCCTTCCAAGCACAGGCTGTTTTGCACAAGCAAGAACCCCTGGAGAAATGGAGCCCAGGGGAGAGCAGAGCTCACTCCCATTCTAGGTTTGCAATGGGCCAGAGAGAGCCAGGGCACGTGTGGTGCCTTGGAAGCACAAGTGCACCAGGCAGGAACAGAGCTGGAAAAGCCCTCAGAAGCCCTGGCAAGGGGCTTTGTTCAAAGGCACACAGGACAAGAAGCAACCCCTGGGGCCATCCTCGGAGCCTAGAAAGCTGCCTTTCCCCAGATGTGGGGCATGAGGGTCACCTTTGTGGGGCATGAGCAGCAGGCAGCCACCCGGCCAAAAGGGACCCTAGAAGCCCTGACCAGTGGTCATGCTTGATGCTGCAGAGGAAGGCCAAAAAGCCATAGAAAACTGTGCCAATCTGTCCCACGGAAAAATTCCTTCCTGATCTCAGCACCAGTACAGGCTATTCTCTAGGCATGTGTCTAAGATGGGTTTTGTTGTCTCACAGGTTGGTCAAAACTTCCCAGAAGATGTCTAAAATCTATTATCCCTCAGCCTGGAGCTGTCTCAGGGCCTTGTCAAAGTGGCCACATTCAAATGGATGCTGAACTAGCACATTCTGAACCAATTAGCTCTGGCTGTACTATTTGCATTCCTATACCGTGCTGTATTTAGCAGTAATCCAGACTGGAAGTAACAACTTCCTATATAATTGGCACTGAGTGCCACATAAAAATAAAAAAAATAGTCACATCTTTCGGCTGCTGTAGGTGGAATTTTTTTTGGAAATGCAAGAGAGACTTTGCTTTTTTCTTTTACTTTAATTTTTAACTATGGTCATTGATGGGTGAGCTGAGGTTTATGTCTCATCCCAAACATTTTTCTATGGGCTGCTGTTACATAGCAGGGCACTTTAGCATGAGGATTTTCAGTATAAAGCAAGTGCTGTTTACAGCACTGGAGTGCAGCAATTCTGCTCATGCCCTTGGGTTCAGATGGCCCAAATTTCACTGTAGTGCTCAAGACACCTGACCAAACACACACCACCTATGTCTCCCTCCTCTACAGCCCTTTGCCAGCCATGTTTCAGGCAGCTGCTGTGGAAATAAAGGAGGAAGTTTTAGTGATGTATTGTGCTTGGCCGCCCTTGCCTGGTGCTTTTGGCTGGCAGGGACATGTTTCACTGTTGAGGCAATATCCAACATTTCCTTCTGCTCTTTAAAAAGATCCTCTGGAGGGAGAGATTTTGTTAGTGAGCAACCCATCTGACATCATGCTCGAGCTGCTCTAATATAGGCAACATTGAGGCCCAGTCTTTGAAGCACAATAATTCTTTGCTTCCTGTGGCTTAGCTTTTGTGACTGCCTGTTTCACAAGTCCCGCTCAGGTGGCTCAGTGATGGGAGAGGCAGCAGGTGTATGAGAACTTGTCCTGCCTTGCCTCATTCTGGACTTTGCCCTCTGATTATTACTCCTAATGTTCCCCATGGGAACCATCAGTCCTTTTCATCCACATTTGTAAGAGTGAGACTGTTGGAACAAATAATCCTAAGGGCAGTATCATTTTGGCAGTGTGAGCTAGCACAAGGTGGAAATTAAATGCAAGGGAGTTGGGCGCTTTCAATGTCCAAATTCAGCAGCTGTGTTAAGAAAACTTTTCTTGGAATTGAAAGAACAGGGTCATAAGGGCTGACTGTTTATTTCCACCGACTAGAGATTATTTCACTCTTAATCTATTCACTTCAGTGGGAGGTGCAAATGTTTGGTACTTTCCTGAAGCAAGCGTGAAAGGTCAAATCCACCCAAGGCCTCCTTCCTTCTCCAGGGCACCCAAAAGCCAAGCACTGGTCCCTGCAGGGCCATCAGGCACTGAGTGAACAGCATCTGTGTGAGCAAACCCCATGAGTGCTCTGTCAGACTGGTCAGGTCTTTCAGGGATTTGTATTGCCCAAAAAGAAATTACCAAAAAGAAAAGATATTTAGCAACCTTTGAATTTGAATTTGGGTCCCCATAATTAATGTCCTTTCTATAAATTCATAATACAGGCTGAGAAGGGGCAGGCAAACATGGTTCTCCATCTTCCTTTCTTCCCCCTCCCGCCCCGCCTTTTCTTTGGGGTGTGGTTGACTGATTTTTTTGGGCTACCACTCTGTTGGCATATTTTAATTTCGCATTATCTCATTTCTTTTTTCACCTTGCTCTATTGTTGCTGGTTTTTTCCCCTTCTCACCTGCATGAAACACGAACTTTACAGATTTCTGAATGAGATTTCCTATCTAGG
Organism: Oxylabes madagascariensis; assembly: GCA_013400675.1. Lineage (NCBI taxonomy): Eukaryota > Metazoa > Chordata > Aves > Passeriformes > Timaliidae > Oxylabes > Oxylabes madagascariensis. The sequence goes on from VYZR01005318.1 coordinate 22,251, forward strand.
ATGTCCCAGCAGGCTGGAAACAGGGAAAAATGTCTTCAGTTTGGGTAAGCTTTCTTCCATGGTGAGGGACACTGCCTGCTGCTCATAGCCTTCTCTGTGTTCAAGCAAGCACATTTGACAAAACAAAAGATTCAGAATAGATCCTGTGCTGGCATAAAGCATCATGTTTCTTTGGAAATCTGCAGAGTACCGAGCCAACACACAAGTAAAGAAACCCAATTCCTTTGACAGGACTGGGTCTGCAGGAAGAAGCAATGTCTTTAATTAGCTGAATTGGTATAGTTGCAAAAATAGGCAGCTTTAGGCAAGAGCTCCTCTTCAAGCCTACAATAGAAGCAGCTTCTTTCAAAGCTGAATGCCAGTTGAGAGGGACTATTCAAAGTTTAGTTCTTCTGACAAGCTGTGTTATTTATTTACTTTAAAGTAGAAGTTGTAAGGCTGAAAAACTTTGTATTAAAGCTACACATTGCTTTATAGATACAGCATTTGTTCCACGACAAATCTTTGGAGTTTCTACATACTATTTATTTAATTCAAAAGTCAACATTTTCTGAAAATAACTTTTACATCATTTCTGTAGAAGAATGCTGGGAGAAAATGTTTTGTTTTCTGTCTCCCTATGAAGCAACTGCTCAAGAATGAATTATGGTCCTGCATAGAGGATTAAGTACAGGATCTTACTTTAATAAAGTAAAAGCAATGTGGGCTGCCCAGCATAGTTCCGCATCTCCTTTGGAGAGATGTGGCGTATTTCCTGGGGTTAAGTGTCGAAGGGCTCTGCAGAGCCCACCGTTTTAACACTGTCATCAGAGTTGGTAGTCACTTGGGCCACCAGTAAGGGTATCTCCACTGTCACTCATCATTACTTTCAGCACTTCTACCTCCTGTGTTCTTGCCAGTGCAAACTGCTGCCAATATCAAGAATGTCCTTCTTTATACAAGTCACTGGCTATGGGGTATTGCAGCAATAAACAAGGGTTGCTACATGGCACCAAGTCTGTGGTAAAAAAACCCCAAACTCAACATCCATATGAAAAAGTGCCCCATCAAATTAACAGAAGCAGCTCTCACAAAAGAAAAAAAAGGAACAGGTGAAGAAACCACATAAAAAATTAATGGCATGGCAATGGAAAGATAGGAAGAGCTTTTCCCACAACTTTAAAAGCCCTATAGGAAAGCAGACTAGATCTGCCTGCCCTGTGTGTGGGTACAGCGAGGTCCCTGACCGACAAGAAGAATGAAGATGGGACAGTGGGGACAGGCTGAAGGGCACTGTCTGGCCACACAGGGGCTGTCACAGACTCCTGGGGCAGGAGGCATGAGTACAAACCCCTGCCAGACAAGCAGGGGCAGCAATGGCAGAGGTGATGAGAGCGGGCATGCATTCTCCATTGAAAACAAAACTGAGTCACTGACCTGGCCTGAAGGATAATTTTGGTGCAGAGGGTGAAACCCAACCCTCTCCTTCAGCGTGACATGGGATGTGACGTAAAGCTGGCAACTCAGCTGCTGCTGTTTCAGGAACGTCAAAGCTGTTTATCAGCCCTGAGCAAGCGTGGGAAAAGCCTTGGCGGGGAGCAGGGTGAGCCCAGCAGGTTTTCCTTTCATTTCCTCACCTTCTCTTCTACTCACGAGCCCCTTTGCCTGGCGTCATGGAAGCCTGAGCTGAGCCCAATTAATGGTGACGGCCGTGTGCTGAGGGCATGAGCAACATGCCCATGCATGGAGTGAGCGCACAGGGGCACACAGGGTAAGCCCAGACGTGTAACATACACACGTATTTTTATCCCACGCTGTAAGGTGGGGCTGGGAACCCTCCATGACATTGGTGCTACAGCCCCAATGCCTCCAGGTCTCCGAGGGTCCCACTGGCGGAGGCAGTGATGTTGGCCCAGAGTTATCACAATCAGGAAGGCAAGAGCAGGTGGAAAGCAGAATTAATGAGAAAGGAGTTAATTAATTAATAAGTTAATTAATAAGAAAGGAGTCTGAAGTAGATTCCTATGGATGTAATGGTGAGAAGATTAATTCTTCAGTCTTCACAGGCAGCAGGCAGCACTCTTTTAAAGGCACACACATTCTTGTAGATAAACACGCCCGTCATCAGTCATGCACTCGCACCGGCAAAATGCACAGTGCTGAGCTATTTGTCTTTGTTTCAAACAAAATATCATACTGCAGCTATGTGCATCACTTCATTCAGGATGTAGTTCCGGGCTCTATGCTGAAATAGCCATACCAAACCACATGGATCTTTACTCTGGAGCGTGTTGAATCAGCAGTACTCAAAGTAGTGTTTGGAAATTTACACTAACATCTTGAGAGCAGCATCTTGTCCTACGTTTCTGACAGTTTTCCCAGACTATTCATTGGATCATAAACTTTTTTCCTCTCCCCTTACAAAGCAGTAAGTGCTCAGGATTGTTTAAAAGGTTTTCCAGCTTGCTCCATTTTCCTATGCCTAAGTGCAGATGTGAAGATTAAATCTGTAAGTGTCTGAGACCATGCCATACATGCAGCCTCCTGGAAAGACTCTGGCCTCCAGATCTTTATAGTCAGAGACCTCTGTCCATTTGCCCTTTTGAAATCTTTATTCCTTATAGTTAGGGAGTAAGCTACTGATGATCCCGTGATGCGCCTTTCTGTCATGGGGGAACATCCCGCAGTTTGCCTCCAGCATCAGTTTATGGCCAAGGATGCAGAAGATGCAGGATCTGATACAATAGACATGACAAGACTTCTCATCAACTGGTATTTTGGGACTGGTATTTTGGGACAGCAGCAATTGCATGAATCAACTCTGGTCTCTCTGTTGGACATCCACATGTAGCTCAGTGTATGTTGCTCACATATGCCTGGCACTGCCCTTGCCCTTGAGATTGAACTGCTGGCAAAATAAAGAGGTCAAGTCTAGCTCAGATCCATCAGGTATTTAGATGCTCAACTCCTACTGAAATAAATGCAAGTGAGGGCTGCAAACACAGTTTGGAAGTGAACTCCACTGACATTAGGAAGTAACGGGTGGTGGGAAAAGAGACGCAAGTTTGCAAGGAGTAGGTGCAAGCACTAAAATGAACTTCAAGGTGAGAAATACACTGATTTTGTTAATGTCCCTAAGAACATCACACTGTTCAGAGATTTCTTGAATAAAATTGGCTTTGACAATGTGTTTCTTCCGATGTTCTTTATGAAAGTTGGCATTCCCTGCTAAATGGCAGCGCTTCCATGGTGTGCAGCATGGTTTGAGGTAGCAGTATCTGTCCTTAATAATAGAGTTAAGCAAACTGTTAAAATAGGAACGGAACAAAATGCCCAGATCTCCTCCCCAAACTCAAATGAAACCTTTCTTTGAGGTTTAGGAATGTTTGGTTAACTTTAAATTAAACAATGTTGTGTTTCTACACATCCTGCTTTCAGCGAAGACTCCAAGCAGAAACACAAAAATATGGCAGGCACATCTATGTTTGCACTATTTCTGGCCCAGCTGAAACCAGGAAACACTGGAAACCTCACAAAATTAAGTTTGCCTCACAGACTACCCAGCTACCAGGTTCTGTTGCTGTAACCCCACAGAATACAATATAACTCATGTACATACCAATTTATTATTAATTTTTCACCAAATAACTGTGATAAACAAGTTTCCCAGACTATCAGACATATGAACGCCCCATTTTTATTCAACTGTGGCAGCATACTATATAGCTACCTTATATTCCTTTTATGCTCCTTCTAAGTGAGTCACTAGCATAGTTGCCTAAAGACAAAATGTCTCTTGTGGTACTGACAACAAATCAAAGCACATCATAACAAAGGTAACAAACCAGGCATACGCATGTTGTGCTTCTTATTTGGTTTGTGGCTATTTCAAAATACGTAATCCTGAATTTTGCTGCTTGATATCTCTTTGACAACTCTCTGCATTGGATTTGTTGAGCATAAATATGACACCAACACCATTGTTGTAGAGGAACATATTTAGCGATATAAAGTTGCCCTGAAAGTCAGGGCAAAATTTTTAAAGCCCTTTTGTTTACCAGACTTTTGCAAAATTGCAAATTCATATTTAAAGGAACATTTAATGCTATTGCTAGAAACTTATATCACTGTCAGCAAAACATAATACAGACACCCTGATCACCCAGCTATCTGCTTGACCACAACAAAGCCGTCCCAAATGATTCAGTACCACAGCTTTATGCTTGCTAGCCAGATTTATTATATTTTCCAGATTCTAACAAGACACGTATTAAGAAACGCATGTTAATCATTGTCCTAATGAGAACAATATGCGGTTAGCATTTAGAGTGTCACACAAAAAATACAGAAGGCGAGTACAGAATAAATGCACTCTAAATTCAAGGAAACCCAATCCTTCTTTCTACTAGAATGTTTCAGTGAAATGGCCCTCTGCAAGAGAAATTTTTAATGAACTAACTAAATTTTAACCAGTATGTATACGTGCTTTCATTAGGCATGGGGCAAAGTAAAATGCCATTCTGACCACAACTGTGAAAGAAAAACAACCACTGTCCCACTTGCTTGCGCACAAAAAGCTATGAGTGTATAAAGCACTAAAAGCCGGCTCAACATCTCACCTCTGGAGACACCAAACTTCCCAGTGTTTACATCCGTTTGCCAGATGACTTCTGGAGCAAACAACTATCCAACATATGTAAGAGGACAAGAAACTATGTTTAAATTTATTTGTAAGTACTAAATAAAATGCATACCTTACAGAATAAATCAGGTAATCTCACTTGGTAGAAGTGAAAACCCATCACACTTCTGAGAGTCTCAAAGGTGCCTGAAGGTTTGTTTTGAATTTTCTAATTGAAAATATGTGCATGCCCTGCACTTTTTTGGTTATGTGGAGATAGTAAGATTTGAGGTGCTGATGAAACAGCAAATAAAACAGGCATCAATGGAGTGCGCGCAAAAGCAAGCAAGATTGTCATGTTTGCTTAGGCTGCAGTGTCTCTCTGCCACACTGCACAGAAGACATCTAAAACCTGTGCTTCCCATTCCTCCCTCCCACCGCTCCTCACAGGTAACAGGCTCTGTCTTTCTCTCCATCCCCACCACCAGGCACTGTGTGAATGCTGATTCAGCCTTTACTATGCACAAAGGACAGCTTTTCTTTTTTCAAACCTCCCTGGAATTATAAAGGTGTTTCCACACCCTGAGGAAAGTAGTTACAAAACATTAAAGCCATTTAGAATGCAGTACCGTTTAATCCCTTTGCATAGGTTAAGACTAGTATTGCCTTGAAAAGTGAGTGCTGAAGTAAAATGTGACTGAAAATTGTCTCATCACACCCCACTGGAAGCCCTCTCCAAAAGGGAGATGCATAAAAACTTAGTTTTACTTCTTTTTAAAGGTGTACCTCTCCCTCCTTCCCTTCCTTTCACACCATTCTCCCAAGAAACAGAAAAGTATTTTTTGCATGTCAGCAAGCATTACATGAATAAAGCTACACCAGTTTCTTATCAGAAAGAAAAAAACTTAGCTCAAAAATTGACTATCAGCTTCCTGAAGAGCAGAAAAAAAAATAAAAACACAACCAAAACATAACACAAAGCAACATAAAACCAAAATAACAAATTTACACATTTTTGATGCATATAGTTTAAAATTATATTTTCCACTTAGGGATGAGGTTTTACGCAGGTCATCTTTCCCTTCAAGTCTCCAGAAGTAAAAACAATGACAACAAAATTTAGTTTTTTCTTCTCGACGGTACCATTGCTGCTGTCTGCTTGCACTTTGTCTTCTTGAAAAAATAAATAATGAAATTTTTGCAAAAGGAAAATCAACTTTAAATAAACAGTATCTAGAAATATTGTCTTAATGGTAACTATATAACACTGCAAGTGCATCACTGAGCAGATTAATGTGATCGGAAGATATCTTTTGTTTTATAGATTTTACTCAGTTATATGCTTATGTTCTCTCTCAAGTGAAAACTTACAAATTCCAAAAAGAGCAACATTTAGCTTGAAAAATCAGCTCAGATGTCAACAACTGACTATTAATAACCATCCTCTTGGCTAACACGTGTTTGTCCAGAGCAGCCAGTGGCCATAATCAGCATTCATCTTTCATCCTCGTCAGCTGGGCTGTCTGGCAGGTGCTGGGTGGGGTGAACACGGAGGGGTCTGTGATGCCCGGATGGATGTCAAAGAAACGAGTGGAGGTTGTCACGCTGTAGTTCCTGGTGTAGGTTTCCTGTACTGGGTAACAGTCTTTGACAGTGTAAACGCCAACCCAGGATTCCACTGCAAACAATCAGAAATGTGACTACTTTAGGTGACAAGACAAGATGAATGGATCATGGTGATATCAGTCTCTTTTAACTCATTGCTTCTGTTTAAGACTGTCTATTCAGATTCTCGGTATCATTTTATTTTTTTAAATTCCTATTCTTTTCAAACACTTCTAGTGGTTCATGATCTCAAGGCTACACTCAATGCTCATCTCCTCCAGGTATGCGATGTACAGAGTCTGCCCCTTTTTAGCTTCGGTTTAATTCCACAGTGTGCTAACCCCAGAGGTGTTCCCGCACCCTCTTTCCCTCTTGTTCTCTGTCATCACCTCTGCCTTCTCCACTGTGCTATTTAGGCAGTGGCAGCAATACCATTGGTTTCCTTTCCATGCCCTTTGTTTTTATCTCTCTTTTATTAACCTCACAAACACCTTCTGTGATCATTCTTTACCCCTTCAATCATACTCCACCCTGTTGTTTTATGCATTTCAGATCTCTTGATAGCAGAAACTCATGATGTTAAAATTACCTACTGTGATCATAAATCAGTTCCTCTGAGGAATGCCTGTAACAATTTTTTCTAGTCCCAAGGACACTTGTTTTCTCCCACCCAACAGCAATCACACACACTTATTTTCAGTACTTTCAGTTTTGTGTCATAGGTTGTACCACAACCACATTACCAGAAATAAATAAATGGTGACATGAAACACACACATACTATACCCAAAAAAAGGGTGGCAAGCTAAGTAATATTTGAATATACCTCTTTTGAGCATGCTAACATACCAAAAACATTCTGACCTCAATTAATATGGTTTTGAGTACACAGAAATGGAGGCAACCTTTTACTGAACAAGTCCTCTCAGAATTTAGAATAAAAAATTATAGTTAAATATGATGCTACCAAAGTAGCTGGTATCTCCCCTAAAACTTTTATAATTGTAAAAGAAGTATAATTTTTACAATCCAAACCAGTACTAGCTGAAAGGTATATAGGTAGATAGGTAACTTTCAGACATTATGTTTATGAATGATCATACAGAAGAACACTGGAGATACAAAATAATACAGGATAAAAACCACACATCATTAATTAAATGTATCTGGATACAAAGTTCCACAAAAATTCCAAAAATATCAGATCTGAAAAAAAAAAATAATTATTGGAGTGCGTGATAATTTGCCTCTTGCAGAATACCAGAGGATGTATCAACCTAGTTACAGATCTTTTCCTTCATTCTCTACTTCATTTGTTCTACTTTTATTCAAGAAAGAAATATTTTCCTCTGGCTAAATGCTCAAGTTCGTAACCAGCCTATATATTAGATGTCCATAACCATAAGTATTGCATTAGTTGAATAGTCCCATAAATTTCACGGAGGTTTTATAATTAGTTTTATAGTTGTCTGGGTCATCAATAAACAGAGATGAAACTGAAGCCAAAGTGCTAGTAAATTTCTATGCATTCAAAATCTAACATACTATACCTTGTAAAATTCAGCCTCCTTTCTTTCATGATGCAAGTGTCCAGCTGCCAAGTGCAGAACTAAGCCTTGCGAGCACATACTTTTTACCAATATAGAGGACAAAAAAATTTTGGCACATATTAAGGATTTCAGTGGCTGCAGAACCATGTGTAGACAAACACTGACACCTGCTTTGTTTCTGTTGCACAGACTCTAGTTTGAGTGTGCCCCTAATTTTAGTACCAAATATTCTCTACGGATACAGGCTGCCAGATGAAATGATGCTGTTCCATGCCAAACTCTGTATGATACCAAATACAACATAATCAAATCCCCTGAACATATTTAATCTTGCTGAGATAGGAGATTTTCCTAAAAACCCACATTGTTACTAAAATAATATTCTGTGCACAGGGCATTTTCATTACTTCTTCCAGAGAACTTTATAGAAATATGAAAAGCTGGGGTGAAACAGGAATAATTTTATTTTCCCCTGTGCAGCAGAGACATTGATTATTATTAAAATAAAACAAAAGCATGCACATACATTTCCTGGCTGGTTTTCTGTCAGACCATTCCTGTACCATAACTTCATCTCCAGGTCCCCCAATGTAGTACTGATCTTCGTAAGTTGAATTGGCAGGAATATCATAGGGATCCCATGGCTCTGTCAGAGCAATCTTCGAGCAAAGCTTTGTAACTTGTTCAATCTGAAACATCACCGCATCTTTGTAGAGCAATATATACTCAAAGAACCTGAAACATTAAAAAAAAGCAATTAGTATATATATAGCCTTTTTCTATCCTAAGCAAGGAACATTGCTGATATGTAAGCTTGCCTTTGACTTCTCAATATAAGAATATTTCCACTTGCAATAAACTTTGCCAAACTTTGAGAAACACTAACCAGTTGGGCTGAAATTTCCCATGCAGAAAG
>VYZR01005324.1:6372-17418 GCA_013400675.1 Oxylabes madagascariensis
AGTCCAGATAGTTTCCTGCTACCAGCGCAAATCTCACATTTATCTATATCAAATGCAGATATGTCATACTTTTAAGCAATATCAGCAATCTAGAAAAGTCGTCATAAACTCTTTGAGTTAAAATCTCCGAGTTATATGAATCACTGAAAATGAGACAGCAATAATAAGAAATCTACTTGGGACAAAAAGCTGCTGAAGCACTCAACTACAGTGAGCATGCAGGACAGAGAAGTCCTACAAATGGGACAGCAGATGTAACAAGGAGTTCCTTTAGGCTTTGATCTGCTAGTTATTTGAAACCACACAATGGCTGACTGAAAAAGGTACAAGATCCCAAAGGAATCAGATTCCCTGCTTCTCTTGCAGCAAGCTTCTAAGGTTCGCTTTTTATAACCACCTTCACCAAAATAAATAAATCACTTCTAAGTTTAAAAAAAAAAAAAAAAAAACCTAAAAAAAACGTAAACCAAGGCATTTCAACGTAATTCCTTTCATGTCTTTCCACTACCTCATCTACAGTCACATGCTCAGTCCTGACCTTTCCAGATTCTCCTCTCTGCCTCACCACACTTATTCAGACTATCAAATTCATTTAGTGAAACCATCCTATCCTTTCACACTTGACTCTTTTCACAGACAAGCAGTTCATTTTCATGCAGACCCACTTTTAACTTCAAAAGGTTGCTTTGTATCTCAGCTTCTGATGTCCCTTGTTTAAAACACTTTCAAATAAGGATCTGAAAAGCGTTGTAGCTGGGAACTCTCAGCTGCGTCTCTGTCCCTCCTCAAAAAAGAAAAAAAATCCACTATTAAACAAAGTGAGAGGCCATGCATCCACCCAGGATTTCTGTAACTTGTCAAAAGCTCTCACAGTTCACCCATGCACATCCAAGGTCACGGCCAGAGCTCAGAAAACCAAGCCCACAGCTATGGTGGGCCAGGATCAGTCTCCAGGAGCCACCTTCACAGCGACACACTTGCTTTACCTTAGGCCTCCTGTGAAGTCATTCATTTCCACTTAACCCGTAGCTGGTTAGAACGAGTCAACCCTTCTGAGCAGCGTCAGAAGGCAGTGACAACCTGACAGACACTTGGTGCCGTCCCCTCCAACCAAGGCAAGAGCACAAACCCGTATCACACCATCAGCGGAGAAAGTCACTCTGCGAACACATTTGTTCCTCATGCCAATGCACACAAAAAACCAGCACGGCAAAACTGAGCAGTGCAAGTTATTTCACACCACGCCAAATAATTTTGCTTTCCTTTCCGATGGCTCAGACAACTGCGCTGCCCTAGGCGGGCGCTGCCCCCTCTAATAGCAGCACCCAACACCCTCCACACAGCTGATACCAAACCATGAACACTTTGGTCCATAAAGAGCACTTTTTACCCATTCTGAGATGCTTCAGCAATCATGCGAAAACAATTTAATTAACAAGATTATATGCAAACTCATAAAGCAATTAGGTGAAAAAGACAGGGCAGAAACTTTGCCAAACTTACATCTTTTAAGCACACCTCGAAACTACATTTGTGTCACAGCAAACTACCATAAAAACTAATGCACTGGCTCTATTAATCAAAGCATTTTTCACTTTGAGACCAAAAATACAGGAGAATACTTGTTCATAGCTCATTTCAGAACCATTTTCCATTTAAAATATTTATAACTCAGTAATTTCAGGTGAGAAAACCATACTGAAAAGAGCAGTACATTACACTACATTTCTCATTAATTTCCCTGTGAAACATTTGAGTCTCCAAAAATCTGACTTTTAAGTTAATTATGCACAATTTGGACTCTCCAAAGTCAGGAATTCAGAGCTGAATCCCGTCTAGTCACTCACAAAACCTTTATAATGAAAACACATTATAATCATACTCTTTTCTTGCCAGAACAGACGAAAAGGCACTATCATAATTTTTTAAACCATATTTGAATCTCAAGGGGGGTTGTTTGGGTTTTTTTGTACTAGGTTTTTCTCCCATAGACTTATTAGACATATTTCTATCAGAACACCTTCAGCAATGCATTCAGAAATGCACTGAGTTAAAATGCAGTTGTTTCCTACTTACTTTCCTCAGATTTTAAGTACAGGAATTTTACCTAGCTCTAATACAGAGAATTACCACAGATCTTTAGAAAAAGGGGAAGACTGAGTGCTTCAGCATAAACATCTGCTCCCATCCCCTTGAATCTAAATGGAAACACAGTGATTAAAAGCGTCACTGATTTTAAATAAATTTTACTTTCTTACATTAGACACTGCATCAAAAACACAGCAGTTAAAAAGTCAAACAATTTTCCAGCTGGCTGCTACATATATTGAAAAACAAGACCAGTTCAAGATAATAACATCTCCTTTGTATTAAAATACCGGTCAAGCTGTTGACAAGGAGACAAATGAGTTTTTAAACCATTAGTATACACTCACATAAAATTAAAAACAGTTCCATGGAAGGAAATTTGGATAACCGTGATATGCCTCTTCTGGCACAATACTTCCCTTTGATTTTTTGAGAAGTTATTAAAATTAGACTATCTCAGCTTGCTGGAAATTCATTTATCCATTATTACAATATACACTTAATGCGGGAGATTAGATTAGATTTTGACAAGTCTTTTACACTTCTCAAGGCAGCACTGCTATTTCTGCCTAGGTTGGTAACTTTATCTACCAGCTAACCTTTATGGTGTTGACAATGTGCAATTAACAATTTTTTCCCTTGCCCCTGATTCCCATCCCACTGCAGATGATGCTGCTGCAGTGACACACATCCCAGCTCCTCCTGGCAGCCTGGTCCAGCAACAGCCCCAAAAGCACCTGCCGTGCCCCCACACATGGCTCCCTTTCAAGATCTCACAAGACTTGGCAACAGCAGCAAAACAGAGCAGCCTCGAAATGGAGGAGGCCGTCACCTAATGAAACATGACTAACAGGACTGCTGACTGTCCAAATATTTAACTGCTCTCCAATGCTGCAGGTCAGATGGGTTAATCAAATAAACTTGCATATCCGGAGGGATTGCCCATTATTTGTGTTTTCTTGAAGTCCTTACCTGACTTAAGAGTCTGAAAAACTACCAAGCTGTGAGCAACTGTGAATATCTGCACATAAAACCCAACAAAGAGACATCAGAGCTCTCCATCATGAGCTGAAAACATGGAAAAGTTCTTTTTAAAAAAAGCAGTTTTGCTGAATAATATGACAACTCTCTTCAGCACACAAAAGCAGCACATGCTGATGGGAACTGACAACACCTACACTTAGGTACCTGGAAATATAACCCATGTCACAGCACACAACTGCACTGCAAGTGGGACTCTAACACACATCTCTCCCAGACTTAACCATTAAAACTCATCAGAACAAAAAAAACGCCAATATGGATGGACAAAGTAGATGCAAAATGTTTTCAGTGTATGACAATGGAAATGAAAATAAATCTAGGATTAAAATATAGCTTAGTCTCACTGATTTCTAATAGCATTTGTCTCCATTCAACAAGAATTTATGCACCATTACAACCTGATAAGAATTTAATTTTAAGTAATAAAGCTTTACAAATTGAATTCAAAGGGAAAAAAAAACCCCTGCATTTCCCAATTATTTCCAGAGCTCCACAACTACAGACTTCAACTAAAGGAACAGGGAAAGTTGTCACTGTAAAAGTAGAGCTAACATGTGACCTTTGGATACAGTGGCACTAGCAAGCAGCTATAATAAAAATCAATATTAATTCCACACACTTCTGTTTTGAAAATAAAGCAATGAAATTCCCTCACACCCACCTGCCAAAGAGATACAACTCAGACCAACTTCGTCAAAGAGGATTTTTTAAAGTCTTTCTACAGGCATGTAATAGATTCCAAGACTGAACGTGCACTGAATGCTCAGTGAACCAAATAATTTCTAATAAATTCCTCAGGGGTTTTTTTTCATATTTTTTAAATCACTAAGACCTTGGAATGACAATCTGATTTAGAGGCAAAGAAGGGTTGTTCACGGGGTGGGGTATTGTGTTTCTTCTGGGGTTTTCCAAAAGAGTAACAGTCATGTCTGTTATGTGTACTTACTATGTATTTTAGAAATGTCTTCATTTCTACAAACCTTTAACTTTTTAAATTGCTTTTGAAAGCATATACTGAGGAATTTTCAAGTTCCTCCCTGCAGAAATACTACACAGCAAGTACAGAAAGTTGATCTAACAGAAAGGTGGGAGGAACTGAAATCTGGAATGAGGCAGTTCACCTCCTTCAGCCACAGTTGCAAAGAGGTAGGCGATAAACAGCATTAACATAACTATCAGGTCCATATATAAAAAACCCAAATGTAGCACAAATTAGATCAGTTTTCACATTTCAGGTTAATGACCCTTCTCTCCTCACTAATGCCCACCTTAACAGCAAGGCCCCTGTGACATGATGGCCGATTCAGCACAAGAAGCAACCATCCCTTGAAAGAGGGAATTTTCCCAGCTGTATGATTAAGTACGCAGGAAAACAAGACAAGGAGCCTCGAGCACTGCCGTTGTTAGTGTGATTTCAGCAGGATTAGGCAGAGCAGGATGGAGGAAAAGCCTCAGACAATGAGTCCTTTCATACACCAGAAACAAAAACCACCGTTAATCACACCCGCGATTCAGTTTCTTCCACTAATTCCTAATCAGACATCAACAAATAAAGCAAAACACTTATTCTTGTTTGAATTCTGTGAAATAAAAACAAATGAAAGGAAGTGATCAGCCTGTGCTGTAAAAATATGGTTGCCTCTCCACCTCCTGATGGACAGGGAGCTGAGACAGGCATGAATGGTTGGGAAAGGAGCTTTGCCTTGAAGCCTGTCCATAGAGAAGTCCAGAGTAGAAGAGCGCTGCATTAACAAGCAGGAGAAACTTCAAAAACCAAGAGACAAACTCAGTCAAAACCTTCCTCTGCACAAAAAAGGACCCAGCACCACAGTCATTAGAAAAAAACATCTGGCGCACCACTTCAATTTTCTACTTTAGTCACTGGACAGAAACAAAGCATCTTTTTTTCCAAGAGCAGTAAATAATTGCAAATCTACTTCTACACATAACCTATCATTTATCACCTCATCAGCGACTGCTTGAGCCTGACAGAATTAAACACTCAAGTCAGGCGTTTCTGTTAAAACCAATAATTACGTCGTTACTACAATATACAGTAAAAATATAAACAAATCTGCCTGGCAATATTTTTATGCACTCTCACTGAAATATCACTAGATTCTAACCAGACAACATTATTATAAGAATTAAAGAAAAAAAAATAGAAAAAAAAATAAGAAAAACACACCACAGCCCCACCAAAAAAATCCACTTTCACCAAAGTACAGCTAATTCCAAAATACAACTCTACCTACAGGCAAAAACACATAAATGATTAGCATTATAGTGTCTATTTTAATTACACTGTGCAACAAAAATCCAAGAGCCTTATAACTCCTTTCAGATACTGAGCAAGCCAATATTCCAGAGCTTATATTCCACTTATAATCTACAGAGTTATGTCAGCTCATCCTATCACTCAAAAGCCAAAGCCAGAATGTCTGCATTTCTTGTTGCATCTAAAACCAACATGCAAGTATCAGCTCAAAGAAAAACATTGGGGAAAACAAAAAAAAAGGCAAAACAGGAGGTCAAGAAATCCCTCACCTGCTTGTTGTAGACAACATTTAAGAGCATCAAAAATTCACTGGTCTTCAAGGCTCAACTCTTCAAAGTTTAATAGGGGAAAAAAATACATCTCTTTAATTCCAGCTTACATTTACAAATGCTTTCCAGCAACGTAACTGCTGTGTAATGTACTCTTTAACACCGTACAAACTCATGGTGCCTGCCCTGAACATTCAATGATCTAAGCAAACAAAACACAATTCATGATTTCTAGCGTGCTAAAGATGTTTTTCGTCACTGCAGTCAATTTGGTGATCCCAGCAATTCTGTGCAAGTCATTTTAAAACAAACGTCCGCCCATCTACCTTGATGGTTCTGGCCAATGAAGAAGCCTTTGATCACTCTTCAGCAAAATACTGCTGTGTCTTTAAGGATGCCCAGATTTCTGACAGCAGGATGGGGGATCACTGGAAGAGCATGACAGCCAGCTGCCATGCAACGCTTCAGAAGTCTTCCTTTTTATAATTAATTATGCTCCTTATTTCTTCCACAGGCACAAGAAAGAGACTGGCATGGAGGTAAGTTGTAGCAGCACACTTTATTATTATCTTGTTTCCAAAGAAGCTGCTTCAGGTAAGAGCCATGGTAGGAGCCAAGCACAGTTACCAGCAGCATCAGCCTGCTCCCAAAGAGCCGCTGGGGTTTTATCGTGGAGGTGCACACGCTGCACCTTCTGTGGATTTCTCCTGGGCGCAGGTGACAGCTGCCCCGGGCCACCACAGCCCTGGCCAAACACCCGGCCAGCTAGGGAAAGCAACAGCAAAGGTGGCAAAGCAAAGCGAGATGCTCAGTGCCAGGAGGAGGCAACACCTCCGTGCTAGGGACAGCACCAGCGCGGGGACAACGAGAGCCCACACTCGCTTCAGTGTCACCCAAACTCCAGCTGTGAGGGACAGAGACTTACACTTTGCACCCACCCAAAAACAGCTGCTGAAATCACAGCCATGCTACAGGCTTCTGCAAACTCTCCCTGTCTTGGCCTGGCTGAGTGAAGCAGGATCCAGCATTTACTCATCTGTGTTAAAATGAGCCCTCTGCAATGGGACAGATCCCAGAAAACTAGGCTAACTGATACGCCTTTTTACTTTTTCCCCGGCCAAAAAGCCTCAAATGAGTACATTACCTTAACCAAAAGCATAAAGTTTAGTTTTACAGGATCCAAAGACAGAGTAGAATCCAGAAAAAACATAAATCACCAAGAGCTGTTAGCCAGACTCCCATAGCAAAAGTATACTAAAGGAGAAAAACTTTCCTGCAGAAGTTTATAATCCTACCTCTGTGCCAAGAGGCAGAAGCAGTAACACCATAAAATCTGCTGAAATACTTGTGTCCCCAAGTGTAATTTTTCGTATCTGCATTTTATTAATGAGAAGCTACTCATGAACAAGGCTATAGCAAGGAGACATTCAACATCTAAAATTCAAGTTCAAAAATACAGGTTTCATCATGAGGTTAAGTACAAGTTTACAAGTACTTTTTTTTACCACATAACACAGGCGTTAGCATACACAGACTGTAAAGGAATTTTGGTGGTGCCAAAGTAGTCTCAACAAAACCACTGAGAATATATATTACAAAATTATTTCCACGCCTTCTAGTTCATAGGTTTAAGAGGCCAATTTTCTTTGTTTATGGTAATTACGTTTCATATTTCACTGAACTTTGACATGATAAATGTATTATTGGATTTTGTGTACATCTTCTAGTCAATTTGTGTAATCTTGCAAATTTCGTAGTACAAGTAGTTAAAATACAATGGACAGTACATTCATAAATTACAGATTTTTCCTTAAGGTAAGAGAATTATTATTGATTCTGCAACAACTAAACCTTTGATCAAATTTGGTGAAACAAATGTTACTTAATAAGATATAAACAAACATAACTCCTTTGCATTTGAAGAAAACAGTAGTTTGTAAAAAGGAAACAACTCCATCTAAAAACAAGGTCACTTTTTTCTCCTTTGCCCTCATCTCACATCTTTGGAGCATGTAACACCTCAACACATTCTTAACTCACTGTGTCCAAAAGGCTTCTTTGCCACTTCTACAGTTATTCTTCAAGACAAAAGATCGGAGACACAGTATTTGCCAGGTAAAACACACATATATTTTTTAAATATGCAGTCTAAAATCAAAACACTAGACTAGCCTTTTTCATACTTCTCAGATCTAATTTATCTTCCCAATTAACCATCCTATCAAAATACATCTAGGGAGAAGAAAATCTAACACACTGATATAACAATTACCAAAACTCCTCCAGAAAAACAGATGCAGATCATCCTCCCAAACACTGTAAGGTCTAATTTTGTGAGGAAATCTAACAGAAGAATCAAGTACCATCCCATGAATAACTTCCTGCTCCTGCATAGAGAAAAGATATTACAAAGCTCAAGTGCCTGGCTGCCTTCAGCAGCAGGGATGACACATGAGAGAAGAATCCGTACACAGGAGGGATAGAAAACCAACCCTGCTCTGTGGATCTCATAAAATAGAACAGATGTTATTCTTTGTATACACACATGCAATTCAGTGTTAAACACAGCACCTGCAGGAGGAAAAAAAAAAAAACCAAAAAAAAATGTAGAGAGGCCTATGAAGTCAGTAGATAATTCCTCACCATGGTCAAGCACATGCATGCTTTGTTTGATTTCGAGTGATGACCGGATTTCCAGCGCTGCTTTTGAAAGAACAATGCCACATGCCTGGCCTTCATGTTTTTTCTCCATTCAATTTCATGTGACAACTCCAAACTGTAAACTTCTTGTGCCAACCTAAATAATTCCTCTTTCTCAGTAATGCTGGAAGAAAGTACTTACCCACTTGCCAGCTGCAGCTGAAATTTTGTGCCAAGAAATAAATGTCTTTTGGACAGGTCGTAAACTGGAAGCTTCTACGCCTGCTAAGGGACAAGAATAAGAATGGGACCATCCTATTCTTTCCCAGATTAATGGTATTGCTCTATTTCAGCTACACAGTGGATTGCACTTGATAAAAGCATCCAAACAGAGCTTCCTTTGAGTACAGCGCCCAGATATTAGGAGATACTTTTGTCAATTTTGATCTCAATCAGGCTTTTTATAAACATTGCTTCCATCCTCTGCTCCAAAAACCCTAACTTATCTCTGTATTTCCGATCTTTAGAATAAAGTTCTCAGATAATAGAGTCCTTGAAGGAGCAAGACCTGTTTCACCCTTTTTTTCTGCAAAGGCACAGGTGTATAAACATTGTGTGCACACTGACATTAAATAGCTCCAGCTTCCCCTATCTGGCCTCCTTTCACAGTCCCAGGAGACTTCGACCTTCCTGTAGACAGCAAGCACTTGCAGGCACTGGTCACTAAGCTGCCATGATCAACATAAGGCAAAGACCAAGGCATCTTTCCCATTGCCCAGAAAGATGATGATTAACAGAGAGGAGAAGGGAAAGCAGAAAGCTTTGTGGCAGAATGGCTAAATTAGAAATTAAAAGAAGAGATTGTGAATGGTTTAAAGTCTTCTATCTAGGGCCAAGTCAATACTGGGTTTCTCTTCCTCCTAGTGTTGAGTGGTTACTGGGTTCCTTAGCTTCGCAGGCTGGGATTCCCCACACGTTTCACTTTTCATCAGGCGCCCCAGCATCCACAGGTGACACACACACACACACATACCCATGCGACACACGGTGCAGCAGCACACAACCCTGACACCTACACTTCACTCCTCCTTGTCTTTCTCCCAACTCACACAGGCTTCCCAAGTACAGGATGTTACCACCGGTTAACATGTTCTGGATTTTTAGGGGGGCTCTCCAAAGCTCTGCGAAGTTTCTCATAATGACAGTGTCAAATGCATGAATAAAACCTGTGTTGTTGCAGTGAAAAGTGGCCTTTTCCTCTTTAACCTACAATGATGGGCCCCTTCCCCATGCTGACCATTATAACATTTTCATTTTGGCAGTGACCTGAATTCTATGTTCACAAAAATGCTGCCAAAATGCCAGTTAAAAAATTCAACTAATATGAATATGTAAAGATGAACATGTGTACTGCTAAAAAGCCAAGTACTCTCTCCCATAGAAAACAAAAATAAAACCAACATTAGTAAATGCACATAAACAAATGATGATGAGGTACAGTAAAAGAAATATACATCCCAAAATAAGCATCAATACCATGAACTTCATTTTAATGTACGAGTACAGAGTTACATCTGTCACCTTCACAAATAGAGCCAAGCAGTGCTTGTTCCCCTTGCTCATTAAAGCTCTACAACTGGTACCTCCTGTATGCCCACATGCACCATTTCATTAAGCTCACTTGACATTAGATGAAGAAAGAGTACAAGAAAATTGCATATTCCCTGCCTAAAGTAAACTTGTCATTTAAACCTTGTGTATAGATAGAATTTGATATAGCACTGGTGAGTGAGTCATTCGTCAGTTTTAGAGTTTGTACGACAGTATTCTTACATATGTTTTGCAATACTTTCCAGTTTGCTACCACCCCATGTAATTACAAGTTTTTACTGGAAAGGAAGCATATATTTTGGGCTTGAACACTGCACTAAGATCTGCAGAAACAACGTTTACTTTTATGGTCAGATTTTGAACTGAAGTAAATCCACAGAAGGAACCCTGACATACTGTATGAAAGATGAAAGTCAAAGCATTGCTTTTAAAGGAGGGCAAGCAATGATGGAGAGCATCACAAATATTTCTCAATGAATTACTCCAAACATAAACATAAGCAAGTCTCCTGTCAGTTTCCTTCAAAAGCTGTTTCTTAGCTATGTAAGTTAAAACTGCATTCACTCAGAACACTATATAAAACAGCCAGTAGCTACTACAAGCGCTTTACTTGAAAATAATAGATGATTTCACATCCTTCTGTGATGGGGCAAGATATCACATTAAAAATTTTCCCTACTGTCTTACCTTCACCTTTTAAGTTGCAAAACAGACATGAGTAATTTAACTCAACCGTGGTTTCTAAGAAGCACTAAAAAAACCACTGAAACAGAAAGATTTGTCCTGATTAATACTACTAACAAGATCAGCTCAGACTATCATGTGGTGGCATCCAGCTCACTCCAACACTTCACAGTAAAGTTTGCAATTCTTCAAAAGGCACAAGTCCCAGTTTTATTTTGCACGCAGACACAGGTTTACTGTTCAGGTAAACAACTTCAGTCTCTTAGAGCTGGTTATTATTAGTATTCCTTTCCACTATCTAAATTCACATCAAATGGATCTACTGAATTGTACATCTCCTGCTATCTGATAAAAAGCTGGAGAGAAAAAGCACCCTTTGCCCAATTAGAATCACCTGGTTAAGATTCAAGAATGGGCAGCAACAACTCAGGG
>VYZR01005328.1:0-22674 GCA_013400675.1 Oxylabes madagascariensis
AAAAAACCCCAAAACTCCAAACCAGCATTTCTGTGATTATTACATATGCATGTATTAAAGTAATCTCTGTAACAGCAATTCCTCAAGCCAGTGGTGTCAGCTAGTGGCAGGCAGGCCACAATATTAACAGGGAGCAGTGTCTGTGAATTACCTCCAAGTCTTCCATCAAAACCATGATTAAAAAACCACTTCCAATGTTATGGAAGCGTTGTCATAGACTTACTTTTGCCACACACTCCATCTTTACCTGATTTTTAGCTGTCTCTTAGATTTAATTACGTGGAAAAGTTGAAAACCATTTCTCAAAAATATGCGTTCGGCAAATTCTGGTAAGTTACACCTGCACTACTATTATTGATTTAATTTGCGTTCCAAGTTATGAGCTGCAGACTGAACACAGCACACCATAACCACCAAACCTTGCAGTTATTTTGCCAGCTGAGAGCTACCTGAAGGTTGCAGCACTGCCTGCACAGCTGCAATGCTACCACAGCCGGGTATCAGCGCTCGGTAGTGCAAGAACCCAACCCTCGAGTGCCGCAGCGGCGAGGGCTGGCGGGGACAGCCTCAACTGCCACCGGCACCCGAGGGGGGACGGCGGGGGAAGAGCCCTGCCCGGGGAACGGCGGGGCCGGGCCGGTGCCGAGCCCTCACCGNGCCGGGGGAGGGGGGGGCGCGGGCCGGTGCCGAGCCCTGCCGGGGGAGCGGCGGGGCCGGGCCGGTGCCGAGCCCTGTCTGAGGGGCAGCGAGGCCGGGCTGGTGCCGACCCCTCACCGGGCCGGGCCGGTGCCGAACTCTTACCGAGCCCTGCCTGAGCCGGTGCCGAGCCCTTACCGAGCCCTGTCAGGGGCGGCGGGGCCGGGGCGGGGCTGAGCCCTTACCCAGCCCTTACCGAGCCCTCTCTGAGGGCCGGGCCGTACCGAACCCTTACCGAGCCCTGTCTGAGGGGACGTGGGGCCGGGCCGTACCGAGCCCTTACCCAGCCCTTACCGAGCCCTCTCTGAGGGCCGGGCCGTACCGAGCCCTTACCGAGCCCCGGCTGAGGGCCGGGCCGTACCGAGCCCTTAGCGAGCCCGGCTGAGGGCCGGGCCGTACCGAGCCCCTCTCCCCGCGCAGGCGCAGACGGCGGCCCCGCTGCCGTAGCCATAACGACGCCGCCGCGGGGCCCGGCCGCTGCCCGCACCCGCAGAGCCGCGCTGCGAAATCGCGGCTCCGCACGAGCACGGACAATCTGCTGAAGGTTCTTGGCCACAGCCGTGCCGGGAACCATGGGCGCGCTCTGCCACGCGGCACTGGAGGAACAGCAGCAGCATCACGGCTCCATCAGCGGCAAATGGAGTGTGAGGGGAACATAACCCATAAATAGAGATTTCTTGGGTCAAATCTTGGTTCCACAGAACCAGAAGAGCGTAACTACCTGTTTTAATGGTTTCTGATTCAAAAAGACCATTTTCTACCTGTTTTAATTGTACTGAGATGACTGGCAGTGCCTGGTGAGACAGCTTTTTTTCCCATTCATTATCAGAAAAAGAATCCCTGTTCTTGAAAAACAAGTTTGGAATTTGGAAGGTAACAATGCACATCAAAAGTGTTGATGCCAGACTAATTATTCTATTCAAGCCTTAAACACAGAAAATAGGAAACTTATCATTAAATGCAATATTAAACCTGTGAGTCATTATCTAGTGAAACCCAGCTTTGGTATAAGAAAAAAAATATTTTAACTTGTGTATAATTTTCATTTTCTTTAAAATTATCATATATGTGATGTATAAACATTGAAAACTAATATTTGTTTTATGGCATTGCCAGGGACTTTAACCCACATTCCACTCCATTTTAAGAATCAGTGTATTTGCCATAAATGAGATTCAGCTACTCCTCATCTTTATATATAAACATATTTATTTTATAAAAGTTTTGATAGTTGTTCAAAGAAGTACAACATACAGTAAATTGCAATTAGAGTGAAGTTATTTACATGAATTCCAGGATGTTGGTATTGATGGCTCGACAGGAGTAACAAAGAAACCCTCCTGACCGCCTGCAAGTGCTCTTGTTTCCACTTTGAAGAATGTGTAAAATTGTTTTACTCAAAATAAGACAGTCATGATAAAAGCTCAAAATATTGCCAAGAATTAAAATTCAAAATGTTAACAAACAGACACTGACTTATTCTGGTGAAATCAAGTCTAAACTGACTATGTGTCTCATAGTAGGCCTTCCATGGGGGCAGTTCCAGGGATGCTCAATCTCACCCATATGGGTGATCAGTTTTCTCATTTCCTGCACATTAAGAGCAGTTCCAATCATTACCTGCAAGCAAAGGGAAAAAAAATAAATTATTTCCTTTTTCCATTTGCCAGCTGACACAGACCAGAGCAGTACTTCACCTACTATAGTAAATAAATCCTGTGCAAGGCATTAAAAGTAAAAAACACCTACCAGACAATCAGAAGACAAAACACAGCTAACATGGTGTTCATGAGCACGTTAGTTTGGAACAAAATAAAAACTAGCAGAAATATTTCCCAAGTTACACTAGATAAAAACATGAGGAACAGAAGCAAGGATATTAGCTGTTGACACTCAGTAGTAAATAAACTTGCCCTGCAATACACATACAGATACAGCCACCTGTACTACATCAGGAAATGTGGTAATTATTTATTTGAACACAAACATCAAGTGCAGTACTTACAGACTTCCTGCAAGCTCGAGAAGCAAACATCTGTCTGACCCTGGAGGGCCTGCACATCACCCCAGGGCAGTCACTCAACATGAAGATCAGCTCATCTATGTCTTGTGGACCAAAAGTCCAGTTTTTGCTTGTTGGCAATGATACCAATTTAACTCTTTGAGTTACAGGAGCTGGAAGATTTGCAACAATAATAAAGAAACAGAGAAATACAGGAAATTACCTTTTCTTGAGAGAAAAACAGAGAAACTATTTTAAAACGTTAATGTGATGTGATGTACGCATATACATATACAAGGTTTAAATTTAATCTTTTGATGGATGTAATTAACTAACCAAAGTTTTAACCATGGCAGATGTCCTTTTAACATCAATCAAAAAGTTGTCTGCAAACTTAAAAGCAGGAAGATCTACTTTCTAACAAACTCTTGAATTCCAAATAAGAAATGGTTTATGAAACTTTTTTTGAGTTTATGTGACTATGAAATCACTCAGAATTTACAATGCTAAGAGATTGATAATTAATAGCATTTTAGATCAAAGAAACCCTGGGGTATTCTGGAACAAAGACTATGGAAAAAACTCTGTGATGACTTCCCAACTAGCAAAGTGGTACGACACTGCATTTTCATTATCCTCACTGTATAAGGGAAACAATAAGGACCTTGCAGGCTACAGAATTTGCTCAAAAGAACAAAGCAAGTCAGTACTAAGGCCATAAGGAAAACCAAATAAAAGCAGTTACTAATGCTGTCTATTTATTTTACTAGATTTACCACTTGCCCGCATTTATCCCTGCATGTGTACTAATAAAATAAAAGGATTTTAATGTAACATCCAGAAAATGCACATCCAGTCCTGTAGCCAAAAAGTAACTCCAAACAGTCTTCAAAAACTACTGTAAAAAGCTGCTGAGATGAATAATTCACAATGTTCTGTTAAATCACGCAGACGCCACAGAATCATAAGTCATAAAAACCAAACATCCCATATATAGTAATGCATCTTATTTCAAAGCTACTGATAACACCCAAGGGAATTTTTGCTTAATAAATAAGATTAAACCTTTGAACTCTTCTACTTCCAGCAATTCTGGTGCAAACTCACCGTTTTCATTTATGTCAAAATCAAAGCCATTTTTTCTGAATATTTCCAAGTTTTCCATCAATACAGTTTCATTTACTGCTGTTAGATTGAGATTTTGAGGCCTGAAAGAGAGAGAATAAGATGGTATTGCATAGGTATACACAGTGCAGAGCACTTAAGACAGATTTCAGAAACAACCCAGAAATACTTAATACAGAGCTCTGTAGTAAAACTTTTCACTCTGCTTTGTTAAAAAAAAAAAAAATCTCACTACTGAACAGTTACTTCCAAGTGTTACTCAGCAAAATGAAGTCAGTTGGGCAGCATTCCTTGTTGCAGGAACAGTCTCCAATATCCTACCCAGCTGTGGGTTGCTCTGAAAGCCCACTGGGAAATCTGACCATTGACTTGCTGCACAGCTACAACTGCATCCAAGGAATTTATGTTTTATGTGAGGATTGACTCTTTGAAACACAGAATATAAAAAGCACTTTAGTCTCAAGTGTTCTGAATGTGCAAAATGCTACATAAATATAAATCATGGATATCCTTCTAAAACACTGAATTCAACTTAAAACATGTTGTAAAAATACTTACGCTATCAGCTTCTGACCTTGGAGAACAGTGTGTTGTTGCAACATCTCAAAGTTGTATTTCTCATCAGTAGCATGTTGGTCAATTATGAAAAGATCAGAATTCAACTTTGCTATTATAAACCCTAAATTGAACTGGCCAATGATTTCCATTTTTGCAAACATTTCTTTACTGTATACAAAAAACATAAAGAGGTTATAAGTTACACTCTTATCAGTTATCATGCAAAACTTAAAAACTTCTGTTTCTCCCCTGCAGAACACATTTTATATTAAAAACAACAAAAAAAGCTCATTTAAGCAGGACATAAATGTTGAAAATCAGTCAGTAAAATAACTCATCAAATAGACTTTTCTGCGACATTAAATAAAAAATAGACCCAAATCTAGCAGGTACATGTAAGCCTCTTGCCCACTCTCAAGACAGGTCTTATATTTTTGCTTAACTAATTTTATTAACTGATAAACAAAATAAATTAAGCAAGTGAAAGCACAAATACCTGATCTCTTTTCTTAATTCATCTTCTGCTACTTTATTGTCCCCAGGACTAATTTTTGCTTTAAATCTTCTGTAATTTTCAGTTTCTGTGTTTTTCTGTTGTTGCTGTATTAGCTTTTTTACCTTTTCTGCCAAAACTTTCATAGAGAATTCAAGAGGCACAATTTTCTTTTTAACTTCCACCAGTACATCAACACTAGTGTTCTTCACTTCAGGATATTTACCTGCCTTGGAATTATCTGCTTCACTTTTAAAGTTTCTGCTTTTAAAACGTTTTACTCTTGGGGAACAACTGTTGGCTTCTTGAGAGAGCTTGTTTTGGTCAGTCCAGTCATTCACTTGATCCAGCTTGGGTTCAGTGCCCAAGACCTGAACATCACAGTCCAACGACCTTGTACTACATCCAGCAGTTTTAAGATTTTCCTTCTGCATCTGTTCTTCTGTGCTACAGAATTCTTCTTCAGAAGTAATTGCACTTTCACTATTGATGTAGCTTCCAGCTTCTGGTGTACTACATCCAGCATCTGACTCAGAAATGCTACAGAATCCAGAATCTGCAGCATCTTCTAATTTTCTCAAGTGTCTCCTTGGAATTGACACCTTTGAGTCCAACTTTGGACAACTCTCAGCCTTCTTAGACAAGACAGCCTTTTGAATCTTTACAGTGCTCCCAGTGGTATCACGTAACCTTTGTCTACGGGAACTGTGCTGCTGTTTTACCTTTTTAGAGCTTTGAAAATTACTTTCTGTTGCTTGATGGAGAGAGAATGACTCCCTTAATCTGGCAAGAGCCATTACTCTTTTGCCTTCACCACTTGGATTTTCAGTCTCAGAGTCAGACAGCACTTCTGCCTGAGGCTTTTCTGTCTCTTCAGGAAGCGTCTTCTTCAAGTTACCTAATGAAATCAGAATACAGAGTATTTCAAGATGCTAAATTAGCTGGAAACGTGAATTAAATTATGTGCTTTAGGAAAGGGAATGAAAGAGGTAGAAAAATAGCAAACTGCTCAAAGAAGCCCCGAAGCTTCAGACAATGAGTATGGGGCTAAAATGCATTAATATCAAACACAGAAACAGTTACATCTTGAAGACATTTAATGGCACTACTAAGAATGAATTTGCAGTCTCTTTGTAAACTGGAACAGTAATCAGTCCAATCAGCACATTTATTTAGATTATCAAAAGAGTTTAATGACACAGTGACAATGAAAAGTGAATTGCACTTACACTTTAACGGTCACTATAAAATTCCGCTAGCAAAGTGTTAAGGAGCTGACACAATGGGCACTTAGAGTATATGGGATTTGCAGGTCATTGGAGGACTTCAACCTCGTCAACTGCCAGTCCAACAAGGATTTTACTAAAGGTTAATTTAAAATAACAGTGAGAATCAGGCTACAACTGATTCTGTATGTCAGCAAAAATGAAAATTTTAGAAGGGGCTCTGTTGAATGAAAGGAAGAGGATGAGATAATCTTAACTCGGAAAGCAATCTTGAAAGACTACACAGTCCCAAGAGAATCATCAATTTCTGTAGCTAACATAAAAGAATCAGAGTTTAAAATCCAATAAATTCATACTTAAATTTCATATTTTATTTATGACCCCTTAACCATTCTTTCTCAAAGACATTTTCATAAAACAACCATAGATCCCTTTTAATATCTTGGGAGAAATCTTTTGGAAGTGTTATCAATTAATTTTGTGTTAGTTTTTTCCTCACAAAGTTGACTGTAAATTCTGCTGGGCTGGCATGTGTCATTTCCATAACAATCACTTAATAACTTAGGGTCCTTCTTCATTTTTGTCCTAATTTTTTTTTTCATTTCTTCTTTGGGTTTTTAAAAACAGTTTTTCCATCTTTAATTCTCTGCCATATATCACACTCAAAACTTCCACATCTTTTGTCCTACCTGCAATGTCCAGAAGTTTCTGATTGACATTCAGTTTGTTAACATCACTACCAAACATCTCCATCAGAGAAGTCTTTAGAATTGCTAATAAAAACTTTTCCTCCTGAAGTAAAATTTGCCTTTTGTCAGGAGTTACATTGATGTCAACACACTCTGGAAAAAAAAAAAAAAAGAAAAAAAGAACTGCTTTACAAATAAAATGCAATGTTATTGCACAGAATTAGTTCTAGTTTATTTGCCATTTTGTCTGCAAATCAAATTTAACTGTCTCAACATTCCAGCAAACAAAAACATGATACAAGTTTTCTTGTATTTAAGATGACATCTTCCTCATCACTTAACTTATTTTTGAGTATAGAAAAGGTGGAGGGGAGAAATAGTGAAATCACAGCTCGACTCTGTTTCTCCCTCACCAACTGAGCATTAAAAAATCCCCAGAGTGCAGGAAGTCATACAGATAAAAATGGCAATATTCTCTAAATACAAACATCATTGAAGAATAAATTGTAATAGCCTTTACTGAAGTGAAGTTACTAAAAATTATTCAGAACGTACCAGAATCTACCCCAATGTTAAGGACAACAAATGGATACTGATGTTTATTGTATAAGTGATAAACTTCATTCACAATCTTGACAACCTGCAAAAAAAGGGAGAAAACAATAAACTTCAAAAACATGATCTTCTCTTTTGCACCAGTGTATATTAATTAATGTACTAAAACATATATTGTATGATTGAGATCTTGTTCACTCAAATAGACACAACTAAGACAGAAACTTGAGACAGAGGAACTTCTACTACCAAGAAACAAACATACACATGAGCTAGTAATCCTGAGGTTTTCAGAGAATGAATTTGTGGGGCTGCTGATAGAAAAGCAGCCCCCTCACCTTTGCTGGATCACAGGGACGTTGGTTGATAAAGAAGAACTGTCTGTCTGTTGCACTCCTTCCAACGCTGTGATCACAACGAGAAATGAAGCCAGAAATACTGTTGGATAAATAATGTAAGAGTAAGGTAAATAGATGAGAAATGCATGTTTAAGGGGCAAGTACTTTATAAGGGGCTTAAGGAAACACTATTATACAGCATCAGTGAATATGGTTATACACATTTCCTCTCCCAATTCCTTGTCTGACAAAGGCTTCTACAAAAATGCATCCCAGTATCTACTATGCTGTTCTTGGCTCTTATCAATTCTATAATCACATCTGTTTATTTCTTTTACTTTTTTATTTTAAATTTTGGTTTATGGTAAAGTGCCACAGGACTTTCCTAATTACCTATAAAGATTTTGTGGTATGTCAGCAGGGTTGAGTCCATATTCTTCACAAACAGCTCCACCAGGAGGAAGCTGAACAAAAGGAATAAGGCTCTGCAACTGAAAAAAAAAAGGAAGGAAGTGAAACATCAAACCTATATAGATTTTTACCCTTCTATTTTATTGTCATTTATTAGCCTTAAATTTGTTTGAGAAAATGGTGGATTCTGGCTGACCAAGACAAACATTTAAAATATCCAAACCTACTAGAAGATAATAGCACTGTACACTGAGAAATGGAAAAATGCCTTTAAGAAATGCCTGTTCTCATCCTTTGATACCACAACATGTGCCTTATTATTTCACAGACCCTTACATTAAATGTACGCAGGCAGAACAACAAAATGATTGACAGTTTGGCATACATATGACTTAAACAAATTTTATGTTAAAATAAAAGGCAAAAAGAGTAATAGAAGTTTATTTTGAAAGGACAATAAAACTATTAAAAAATGTGTTATTTGAATCACAAGCTCCCTATGAATATTAATGTTTACCACAAACATTTTCCCAGTCATGACACTATTGTTTTCCTGCCATTAGAGAAGCTTCTATCAATTTAAGTATTCAATATTAAAAAACAAGTTATAAGCTAAACATTATATTCAGATAACACTCAATTTCCAACTATGCTTGGTGCCACATGGCAAGACAAAGTTACATCTTCCCTCTCATCTTTCAGCCACAGCATGAACAAGCTTTGAGATCTCTGTATGGGCACTGTAGAGGGAAAAACTGTTTATCAACAGCCAGCAGCTGTCAATCACTCAATATATCTGATGATTAAAAGATACAGTTGCAGGAAGGATGTTTTTGAGCTTTTTTCCATCTCTGCTCTCATCTAGAGGATAACAATTATTTTTATAGCCATTCCTTAGAAAGCATCACAGTCTATAGCTTTACGGGGGCTGACTGCAATCCCATTTAAAGGTTATCAAGAATAAAACTTAGTTTCATAGGAAGAGCTTGCAAAAGTGGATACCCCTCAGTTTTCTGTTCTCCAGTCAAGACTTTCACATCACACCATTTTACGGAATTTTTAAAATTGCTTGTTTTTGTGACACACAGCCCATTTGCTGGCACAACAGCTCTTAAAACTGATTTCAGAGAGATACTAAGCCATAACCCCATCTCCTAAATCATTACTCTTCCATAAAACCTCTCTGAGCAGATCCAGGACTTTAAGTGGAAGCCATGGAGGCTGCGGTGTCTCTCTGCTGCCAGCCTGTAGGGTGTGCTGCAGGCCAACACTCCATCCTCTCACACCTTACTAGGTATTACAAATCCCTCTCCATAGCTACATTCTCTCCCTTTTCAATTACAAAAGCAATACCTGCTTTTGCCCAAATACTGCTGCAATGTTCTCCTTTAAACTGGGACTTCCAGCAGTGGATATCACACAGCTTTTTTTCCCTTGGCCAACTTGATTAGTGCAGTTAATCCGCACCCCTTTGGAAACAATACAGTAGGCCTGTAACAGCTGGACCATTTTTGCATATTCCTATTAAAGAAAAAAGAAAGTTCATATTTATATGAAATGTCTCTTTTTAAAACACAAATGTATAAACAAAGTATTCAATATTCGTAGGTAACAAAGAGGGGGGGAGTTTTATTCTTAAAATCTTTACAAACTATATTTTATAAGAAAAATAATACTTTAAAAATAAATAGGATGTTTACAAGACTGATACTTAGCCACAATGCAGCAGTCCCTGGTTTTAAAATACAGATAAGCGACCATGATATGGATTCTTTTCAAAATCTGAAAATCTGAGAATGTACATTTCAATCCAAATATTGTGAAGGTGTACAGAAAAGCATACAATAGGAGTTTTGTTATTTGATTAAGATGTAAGACAGGCAGGAAATAGTCTGTAATCAAAGCATTCTACAGAGAACTGAATTTCATTCAGCAGTCAATAAATTCTGGGGGATGACACTCTTTTGAATTGAGAACTTCTGACCTCACCTTTTTGATGTTTCTTTGGAACTCCTTATGCCGCACTGGTAAGGTATAAAACAACTGCTGGATGCTGACAGTTGTTCCTTGCTGTCGTGGCAAAGGAGTCTTCTGAGTAATTTTGCCATTGTGATCAAACACCAAACGAGTCCCAACCTTTGCTGACTTATGACAGGTGAAAATGGTAACATCACTAATGGGAGGAAAGAGGCAATAGAATTATTCACTGAGCACCGTATTATCTTATCTACTCCTTATGACAAGTAGCATAGAAACTACAGCAATACTATTAATTTAATTAAAAAATTCTTCCCCATAAACAACTAAGAACCTGCTCTTCAGAGTGGTGTAACGTTTTCCTAGCTACACATTCTTAACTGTATCCCTTTCATTCCTCTCTTATAAAACTCAATGTTAAAATCTAGTTTTGCTGAGTATTACATTCCCCATTTTAATAGCTACCAGCAGCACTGTGTAAAAAAGCTGATTTAAAATGAATAGTTGGTCTGAAAGAAATTTAAGTACAGTCTTAATGAGTTACAGCCTAACAACCAGCACTTAAATATTACAGTGCTTTACATCAGAGGATCAAACACTCATGCAAATACACCTTGTAAATATCTGCATACTCAAGTAACACTAAATTTTGTACATAAAATGATCAATTAGGTGCTTAGAATCATAGAATAATTTTGGTTGGNGCCTTATAGGGAATAGAGCGGGCGCGCGGCGGGCGCGCGGCGGGCGGGAGCCGCCATGCCCGCGATGTACAAGGTGCGGCCGCTGCACAGCGCGGGGCTGCTGGCGGAGCACCTGCCCACCTGCATGTACCCCCTGCCCAACCTGCACCGCGGCCCCGGCGCCGCCGCGCTGCCGCAGGTAGGAGCGAGGGGTGGGCGGAAGGGCCCGCTCAGGCTGCGGCCCGCGTGGCGGGGTCAGGCGTGCGGCCGCTGGGCCGGGGTTCCCTCCTGTTCCCTCCGGTGAGAGCCCCNACATTCTTAACTGTATCCCTTTCATTCCTCTCTTATAAAACTCAATGTTAAAATCTAGTTTTGCTGAGTATTACATTCCCCATTTTAATAGCTACCAGCAGCACTGTGTAAAAAAGCTGATTTAAAATGAATAGTTGGTCTGAAAGAAATTTAAGTACAGTCTTAATGAGTTACAGCCTAACAACCAGCACTTAAATATTACAGTGCTTTACATCAGAGGATCAAACACTCATGCAAATACACCTTGTAAATATCTGCATACTCAAGTAACACTAAATTTTGTACATAAAATGATCAATTAGGTGCTTAGAATCATAGAATAATTTTGGTTGGAAATTACTCAGGATGTCATGCAACCTATTGCTCAAAACTGACCTAACAATAAGGAACTGAAAGTTTTCAAAGCCTCATTTTATCAATAATGGTAAACTGAAAGGACGTAGTGTTTTTGTGCATATAGTAAGTTTCTACTAATAATAAATAATATTAATTACCTTAATGCACACAGTGAACTCAAAGCTTCACCTCGAAACCCAAACGTTTCAACATGTATTAGATCAGAAAAATCTTGTATCTTTGATGTGTGATGTTTCAGAGCTGGAAAAAGATATTTCAAATACACACTTCACTTCAAAGTGATACTGGTCTATGCAAGTAGATTTTGTATGCATGTCAAGTAAAAAACCTTCTGTATTATTCATTGTATTTTACATAACGATTAAAGACAAAATACTGCTTGCCTTCCCTTTTTCCTATAAACAAGATCTCTTCAAAATCCTCAGATGCACCTGTTATTTCACACTTACATCACAGATTTATTCAGCATTATTGGTGTAAGCACTACAAGATGCCTCAGAGCAGGACACAGTGGGCCCATCACAGATTTTGCCCTGCCAGAAAACAGCTGCAGGTGTTTTCTGTGCTGTGCATGGTGGACAGAGGACAGGCATAAGCCCAGGCCACCACAACAGCTGAGGAGGACTCAACCCACACCATCAGTGCAGCACCAGTCACCAGGTAACAAACTGACCTAGCAGCAGCACCCCTGAACTTCCACTGTGCTGAAACAGCAGCAGATTGAGTTTCTGATGCACCAAAAACATACAGTGAACACCACAGGTACTGAGTAATAACCTATGGGGAAAAGATTCCTAGTTGTTTTACCAAAAACAGAAATGCCAGTATTTCTGTTGCAGTGGCTAGTTAGATTTATCACACAGTATTGTTTCTGCTCCCATTTTGTGGGATTTTTTTTGTAATTCAAAACTAGCAAATGGGAAGTTTGACAGTCAGTGCAATGTCAGTTCCCGTTCAGCAAATACTCAAGTTTATAATTCACCTTCCCAAAGCAGCCACTTCCACACAGCTCAACTCCTTCAATAACGACCAATGATTAAACACAGATTAATTCACATGAACATTTATAAGATTTTCTCCTCTGTGATTATTTATATTGCTTGTGCCACTTAAATAAGCAAAGAAACCAAAGACTATTTCTGAGTTACAAGAGCACTACGGAAGATCAGTCTACTGTCGCTCAAGTCTTGCAGGTAACACACACATTATGTAAAAGCCAAATGTCCATTAAATATGATTAAACCAAATGCCCACATCTAAATTATGAAAAAAAAATTCAACTTACTCAAGCCTTCAAAGTTTTCCTCTTCCACTCCACCTCCATTATCCGAAACTTCTATCAGTTCTGCCCCATGATCTTTAAGTTTTATATCTACAAAATTGAGTCATAAAGTATTTAAATTCTTTATGTTCACACACGGTGTTTGGTACCAATTTAGCACTTGAAGTCAATTTTTCAAATAACAGCTTTCCAGGTCAAAATTGAATAATAACAGAGAAAAAAAATCCTGATAGCTGTCAAAAGTTAGGTCAATCCAGTGCAAGCCAGTCTGTAGTTCCAGGTAATTCAGCTTCATTGAACTTATGTCTGAACAGACGTTTTCCTAATTATCCCAGCCACCATCCTGGGAGCTCTGGAAACCAGCCCTGCCTTTACCCAGTGCTAGCAGGTTGGCACAGCCTGGTCACCACTGCTGCACAGGCCACACGCTTTTTTAGGGGCCAAAGCGGCTAGAAATAAAATAACACAATCTCACGTGCTACTAGGAATGCAGCTGGAGCCTGGGAATCAGAATGTTTTATTAACCTGAGGTGTAAAACCACTCCAAACATGCTTGGCCCAAACAGAAAGTATTTGCCAAGATTTGTTAACATGCACCCAGTTTTGCGGAAAAAGACGTGCTTTAGAAGCCTACAGAAAGTTCTGAAATTATGAAGAGTTACCGATGTTGGTCGCTCCGGCATCCAGGCTGTTTTCCACCAGCTCCTTCACGGCGGTGCCGAGGCTCAGCACAACCTGCCCCGAGCAGATGCGATGGACGGACCCGCGGTCGATGGGCCGGATGGCCCGGGCGGGCTGAGGGCTGCGGAGAGAGGGACAGCAAAGCACGGCGGTGAGAGCGAGCAGCAAACCCCACTCAGCTTCCCCAGGCGAGCCGGGAGGGGAGGCGGGAACCGAGGGGAAGCCGGAGCCGCGCTGGCGGCCGGGGCACGGCCCGTGTGGGGAGCTTTACTCCCGTGAGGGGAGCAAAGCGGCCTGGGCGGGAGCTGCGAAGGCGCAGTACAGGGCCGGTGCCGGGCCGGTGCACGCACTCACCAGGGCGCAGCCGCCTCCATCGGGGCCCCGGCGGGGCGGGACGCGCCGCGCTCTCCCCAGGCTCCCGCCCCGCTCGGTCAGCGCCGGGAGCGGCGGAGCGCGCCCGCCCCGCACCGCCCTGTGGGGACGCGCTCAGCGCCTCAACGCTGGCCAATGGCAGGAGGGCGGCCGGGCGATCCCGTACCCCATTGGGTGCCACGCCTGTCAGTAACGCGCCGCTCCACCAATGGGCGGGGGGCGGGCGGGCCGGCGGCGGCGCGGCGGGCGCGCGNGGGCCGGTGTTCCCTCCGGTGAGAGCCCCAGCCCCCGGTAGGGACCGGGAGAAGCCTCCGTTGCCGGAGAGCTCACGGGGCCGAGTCTCCACCGCCTGAGCCCGCAGGAGGGGCCCTGGCTCCGCCTCGCCTACGCGGCGCGTCCGAGGGTTAAATGAAACCAACGTTTTCAGGAATTTCTCTGTAGTGCGTTTAAAGCCTTCAGTAGTTCTCATTTTGACTTTTCTGGGCTCTCGCGTGTGTCGCTATCGCGGTTGCTATGTCTGAGTGGCCTTCCCGAGCTCCCTGGCAGCCCCGTGAGGGTGCCCGGCAGGCCTCGTTCTGTCCTGCTGCATCATCGCTCTGCTGGCTCAGCTCGGGTTTCAGCCAGCTACACACCCCCTATTTCTAGTCTCAGTTTCTTTTGCTTTAAATAAGACAAAAATGCCAAATACTGTCTTAAATAGGTCTAGTTGAGCAGCCTCTCTCCAGTGCCAGGAATGCATGGAATTCTCACAGGCCGCTTGTGGCCGATTTTAGCTCGATGCCATCACGGATTTGCTGTGCCCTCGCTCAGATTGATGGTGGAGATACTGAGTAGGAGTAACTTCAGGGCAGAACTTAACAGGAATGCTAACAAAATGCCTTCCCATTGCAAAGTATGGAATTGTGTACTAACTAAATAATGGTCACTTAAGAAGTCTTCCCTTGTCTTGTCTTTGAGAATATTATTTTAAGTGGCTATAAAGATTTTACTTGGATACCTTGTTTATCTCTTCATCCATGATAGTTTGGGTTTTCTTAATCCTTATTCAGGATGTTCAGAAATAGGCTATTTGAAGATTTTTCTTTAACGTTATTTTAAGCTTTTAGACTTAAAACCTGCCACAGGAATATATTTTTCATCTTTTAAAAGAGACTGTAAGATGTGATGCTTGTGAGGTAATTGAGATAAAAAGCTGCATTGGTATTAACATGTAACAAAGCCCACAGTCTTTTTTTTCCCCACTATAATTTATATTCTCTGAAACAAAGACTGAACCTACACTATATCATCCATCTAAACCTGCAGGAATTTCTACTTTTATTAACTACCTGATTTGTCAAAAAGTTTCCTTGTTTGGCCACAGTACCACAAACTTACCCATCTGCTCTTGTGGGCTGAAAAGAACCTGACAACCTGTCTTTGATTTTTCAATCATTGTTCAGCACTTCACTGCCAACTCTGTCTGATTTTGACTGTGTTACAGTTTGCTGTAATTAATGGTTTAAAAAAACTATTAAGCAGGAAGATTTCAGGAACTGATTAAATACACCATCTCACCACACTCATACAGACAAGAGACAACTGATAGATATAAGCCCATGCTAATCACAATTGTCTGGCTATTTCAAGGGGTTTAATCTTTCAAAACTTAATGCCAACTGAGCTGAGCGAATGTTTACATGGCCTTGTTTCTTCCTCTCCTGTAGGAAGAGGTTGACCCATCACTTCAAGCACTTGAATCCCGCCAGGAAGAGATTCTGAAGCGCTTGTATGAACTGAAGAGTGCTGTGGATGGGCTCTCCAAGATGATACAAACCCCAGATGCTGACTTTGATGTAACAAATATCATTCAAACTGATGAATTTTCTCCTTTGACAACAAATGGAGCAGATTTAGATCTGATGCTTGGAAAGGTGAGTTTAGTTGTGCAGTTACATTGGTAGGTGCTTTCTCAACATTCAGTTTTCAGGGTTGGAAGGGGGGCATTAAAACCTGGAACACTTAGAACTTAATATACAACCTCCAATTACTATTTCACTTTGGCCATCCACATTATAGATACAAACATTTATAAATACTAGTTCTATATATGCTCATTTGGATATCATTTCAAGTGAGAATAGTTAATTTTGAAATTTCAACAGTTGGTTTCTTGTTTGTTACTAAACTGGAAACTTTAACATTGGCTTCATCTTGGAGTACAATTTACCTCAGTCATGTCCTTGAATTACATGTCGAGGAAAAAAGATGTTTAAAGGTCTACACAAGTTTTAAATGTCCAAGCTTGAATTTATTTACTTGAATATCGTTCGAATTTCAGATACACACATGCATGACTGTGTACATTTTGGTGTCAAATGAAAGCAGTAGTTATGAGTATGATCTGGAATGTATCTTACCTGCTGAATGTTTTACTTTCCATTCAGGATTATGGTGCCCTGAAAGATGTTGTCATCAATGCAAATCCTTCTCTACCTCCACTGTCACTGTTAGTGATACACGGTCTGCTTTGTGAACGGTACAGAATATTATCAGCTGTTCACACACATTCATCAGTGAAAAGTGTGCCAGAAAACCTCTTGAAATGTTTTGGAGAGCAGACTAAGAAGAAGCCACGTCATGAGTATCAGTTGGGCTTTACTCTGATTTGGAAGGATGGTAAGAATGAAATTTGTAGATCAGTATTTTACAATAGGTGAGACAAACTTGTGCTGTAAACCCTTGTTCACAGATGCTTCTGTGTCCCTGTGCTGACATACAGAGATGAAGAAGCAGGAAGTACTTTTGTTCTCTTTTCATAGCTGTGAACCATACTAGGCCAGAAGAGGAAGATTCTTGTTTATAGTTACTACTGTTAAAATACAGATGGCATTGACAGGGTTGTTTGTACTCTCAGGATTTTTTTTTCAATAAAAACGTTTTTTGGTTTCTACAAATAAGGTAGCTAGAAGAGAAGTTATGGAGAAGATTTGGCTGATTTTTTCTAAAAGTGATTTCTTTATCCCACAAGACTGAATACTTCATCAGGTTAATGATGTTAACAGTGGTGCTGGCATCACAAACATAATGTAATTACCGTTATAGTTAATTTCTTTACTATGTTGTATTCACCTTTTTTTTTTCCTTCGTTAATTTCAGTTCCCAAACCCCAGATGAAGTTTAGCATTCAAACCATGTGCCCTATAGAAGGAGAGGGGAACATCGCTCGATTTCTCTTTTCCCTGTTTGGGCAGAAGTACAATGCAGTTACCTCAACTCTGATCGACAGCTGGGTGGACACAGCCCTCTTCCAGCTGAAGGAAGGCAGCAGCAAGGAGAGAGGAGCAGTGCTGCGCTCCATGAACGCTGCCCTGGGCAAGAGCTCGTGGCTGGTGGGCAATGAACTGACGGTGGCCGATGTGGTGGCGTGGTGCGCGCTGCAGCAGACAGGCACTGCCAACACCGCCCCGGCCAACGTGCAGAAGTGGATGAAGTCCTGTGAGAATCTGGCACCTTTCAGCTCTGTGATGAAGCTACTCAAGTGAGCCTGTACCCTTCATCGTGGTGTTGTTTTAATCTTACTCCACCTCATGCCTGCTGTAATGTTTGAGTCCTTTCTGAGATGTATTTTAGGTATTACAGTTGGACAGAATCCTAAAATAATAAAAGCATTACAGCTGCCTTTGGGGTGTGACCTTCCTTTTTTGTTACTCTTGCGTAACACGTTTGTTCAATGGCTAAGGTGTGTAAATTAACCCTATGTAAATATAAGTTGTGCTCTTAATTTTTCCACTGCAACATGATTCCTGTCTCAGTAGCCTTTGGTCAAGGCAAAAGGATAAATACCTTTTAAGAACAGACAGCCAAATGAAAATGTATTGAAATATTTTATGTAAAAAAAGAAACATTTTATATAACTTAGCACACAATCGAGGTTTGTTCTTCCTGTACTTAAACGGGAGAGCCTAGGCTTGTTTGTTCATCTTGCTCTTCAGAAAGCAGCCTTATTGTCTCCCTCAGCTTCTCTATTTCTTCTTCTTGCTGTCTCACCTTCTGTTGGAGGTTAGAAATAACCTGAAAATAAGAGTCAGTTTACTTCATTTGTAGCTAAGCAAGGTTAAAGCCTCACTGACCTACTCGAGTTGTGTTTGCAATCCACTACAGACGCAATGCAGCAGCACTCAGCTATTCTACATTCTTGATACTACAGCTTAATCCACACAGCACTGGGGCATGGAAAGGAAAATGATTAGAAGAATTTGTAGATGTGGTGAAAAGCTTTGAAAGCTTTTCTGACCTATAAAAATGCCTCTCAACTGTACAGTCTTCAGAAAGTTGCCTAAAGTTAACCAGCTATCGCATTGCAGACACCAGAAATAATACAGTGGCCTAAATACTGTAATCAGAAAAAGAGTCTTAAGAGGAACGTGTGATTAAGTTCAAAGCCCAACAAATGTAATGCAGGCAGGGATAGAAAGGGCACTTTCTTTTTGTGTTCCTTTAGGCTGTAAGGGTTGGGTTACTGGCACAGGTTACCTGGTCTGTGGTGTGGAAGAGTTCACTGTCCCGAAGCTGAGCTGCTGTTGGGCGTTCTGTAGTTCTGGGACTGGTGAGGAGTTTCACATACTTGGCCTGAATAGGCCATTGCTTGTAGAAGGCGTGAGGAATTTGGCCAGTCCTTAAACGTGTAAGAACTTCTGTTCTTTCCATTTCTGTTCCAAATGGTTGGAAGAGTTCCAGCAGGATAACACCCATGCTGTACATGTCTGACTGTTAATGGAGTGAAGGGAAAGTTCTGGGATAACTGCTATTTTAACTTAGTGGGCTTCTTTTTTCTCATAAAATGATTATATGAAAAGTTTCATAACAATGAAGCTTAACGATGACATGAGGATGATCATGACACTACTAAAAGAACACAAATTCAAATCTATGTATGTTCTCAACATATTAAATAAGTTTTGCTTTAATAGCAAATAAAAAGGCAAAGTTGAAATCCATGTTTCAACAAAAACACTAGGAGTCACAGTAGGAAGAATATTTATGTATTTATCAAATACGTATTTGCCTATTGAAAGGCTTGATTTATTTTTATTATCTATTGTGTTAATAGAGAAAAGAACAAAACCAAGTTCTCTACCTTGAAATCATAGTGAGATCCCTGCAGCTGTTCTGGTGAGGCATAGAGGCAGGTCCCCACCCCTGAAGTATGTGCCAGTCCTTTGGAGGGCAAATGAGACATAGTGAGTGTTGTTATCCTTGCAAGTAACAGTTTAATGATTTTAGTACCACAGAAACTTAAACACTGAAACCCATTACACTTTCTTCTCTTACCATTTATCCTTTCTGTCTGAAACCACTGGTCTGCATCATCCCAAAGAAGGTCTTTGCAGGCTAATCCAAAGTCACCTATTTTTACCTGGTGATCTGATCCATGTAAAAAGATATTTCTAGGCTGCAAATGAAGACAGAATACAATTTAAAAATATGTCTATATAAAGAATTACAGAATTTCAGCTGTTTTGAAGTCTATAAAATCCAGTTTCACAGGTATAAGATGATTATTTAACATTTTTCGTAGTGGGAGAGAAAAAATTGTCATTGCTGATACCAAATCATGTGTTAGCAATACCATTTGGGCCAAAAGACCATATGCCTAGAAGGATCTAGAAAAAGAGGAAGAAAAGCAGAACAGAAAAATCCTAGATTTAATGAAAAGATTAATTACTTTTTTTTCCCCAACAGAAACTGAGAAATTTGCAGAACAGTAAACAGGAACAGGCAAGAGTGGACAGTAAATTTGATCAAGTGATGTAGCAGGAAGGATAACCAAATATCATTGGGCTCAACATAATACAAACTCAAATACATTTTTTCTGTTTGATAAGCAGCTGCAATATGCTACTTGGTTCTGGGGAGCTGCTATGAAAAAAAAGCCACATTATGACAGACTTTAGAGCTCTGACTCAGAAAACTGAAACAGTTTTTATCCATACATTTGTTTTAGGACAAGGAGAAATCTAAGCATTATGTATCTAGAAACATCCCCTAACTTGCTCAGGTGGCACAAAGGAAATAGTTGGTCTTTTATTAGTGTATAAAGGAGATGTGAGTAGTTTAACAAGAGATGAGCAATCTCCATTATTTTCCTTTATTCAATGCAGATCAAATTTAAAAGATGCAGCACTGTTGAACAAGTTGCTAGGTTTCTCATATCCACTGAAGTAAAAACATATCCAGGAGACCCACCCACTGGGCTTCTGTTCTCAGAAATTCACAGGCTGAAAGTCTTGCTTAGAATATTATCTCAGAAATTACAGTCTCTGCTAGGTATCTGCAAAATCATCACTAGAAGAATATAATGGTGAAAACCATGAGAACTGGCTCAAAACCAGGTTTGCAGTAACTATATGGAATTCTGGAATTCTTTATGTAACTACCAGACTTTGGACAACAAGGCCATGATGATGCTAAATGGGAAGGCAGACTGAAAAACTGTTCCCCCTGAAACGTTTGACAGAAAAATGAAAATTAATCTAGAGTGAAGATTGCGTGATTTCAAATAGTTCCAAGCTTCCACATGTGAGGTTTTAATAATCATGATTTCTTCATGCAGCTGCTGTATCAGATGCAGAAATCCTGAGTAGGAAGCAAAGTAGGAAAACACACTTTCACTTCCTTGCTATTCAGGTCTACCAGTAAGCAAGCAACTAGAATATATTTTCAAAAGCTGACTGGATGCAGTTAGCAAACTGAGGTGTAGCCAAGGGGCTTTGCTTATTTTCGTGATTACCTAAAATAACTTTTTTTTTAGGTAATTAAGTTTCTACCCTGGTTAAGGAAACACTGAGACAAAAGAAAACCAATCTGACCATGCCTGTTTCTGACAGGAAAATGGCTTCAAAGGAGAAAACACCTCCAGAGCTTAAAATCCACTTGTAAGTCAGTGTAACTGAGTACTATGCTGATAGTAAAGAAAGTATGGCACTGCTATAGAGGAGACCATGTATTTTTTCATATGTAACAACTAAATTCTTAAGAGCCCAGGTCATCTCTATGAAAGCAACTATTCTCTCGATTCATTCTCCCATAATGTCAATTGTCTTTGTTTTCTTCAACCTCAAGTACTAATTTGATGAACTTACTTTAATGTCTCGATGCATCACTCCCATGCTGTGGATGTAGCAAACTCCTTCTACTACCTCCTGGAAAATCTTCATTGTCCAGCGAACATCCACAAGATGGTATGGACCTTGAAACAATTGAAATTATTTCAGTTTTACTGAGTTATGTAAGATTATGGTGGTATATCTTGTTGAATTCTGCTTATTTATGCTGTGGAATAAATTTTTAACAGAATGAGCGTATTTTAAATATGGATTTTGCCATGCTTCTCTCAAGATACTATTTCTGAATCAGCAAAGAGTCACTAACATCAAAATTCCAAAAAGGAAAGTTCAGGGAACATGAACATATGTCCCCCTGAAAAGATTCTTCCAAACCCCATCAGATAGTTATTCGGTTATGAATTTAACACAATCTTTACTTTCATGTAAGTCTTGACCTAGCATGAAAAATACAGTTCCAGATAAAATCATACTAATTATGTAGTAACATGGTGTCTGTATTGCTTTACACTCTTCTTGTTTTGTTCCTAATCCTTCTGCTGCTGTGCTACCCTCTGAAATTCCTCAATCTCCTCTGGCTGTAGCTGTCCTAAATAAACTCAGCACCTCCTTGTGTTGACCATTTTTCATATTACTATTTTATTAAACTACATTGTCTCCGTGCTCTAATGACCCATATTTAACGTGTATTTTTGAACACTCACCATTTACTCACATTTGGATTTCTATTTCTTCATGTCTAACCTATAATAACATTCACCTTTTCCATGAAAATGTGTGAAAACAGCATTTTGCAAGCTCAAATGCCATCATAATTCTGTCATTTCCTGACCAAGAACATTATCTTTTAGCTCATGAAAGCTAAATGATTATGATTACAGGAGAGATTAGTGGAACTCAGCTGGCAGTTTGCTGGTAAACCTGTCTCTATGAATGAAAAGAACAGATTTACCTCAATAGTGATTAAAACCAAGATAAAACATTAATCACACATTTTGTTTTACAACCTGATGTGCATATGCTGCTTTTATAAACCTACCCCAGAGAATGGAACACATCTGTACTGCTTTAAGAGCATTGGATTTGTTCTTCCAAATATCAACAGTTACTGATGACTGCTTGGTAGGAAGGCACCAGAACCCCCTGGTCACTCAGAAGAATTCAATGTTACATTCTTTAACCTATTACAAATTAACCTGTCTGGATCAAATGATATAATTGTATTTTCCACAGCAGATAAATTAGCCTTTAACCAGCTTTCTGAGAAGTAGCAGATTCTGTCAATAAAAAACTCTGTTTCAAAGAAGAAGTATTGCCCAGACACTGATCTCCCCTGGTAACAACTACGCCTCAGGCATTCAGTCATGCGTTTTTGAAGAGCTGTCTAAAACTCAGGATTTCAATTCTTTTACCAACATCTATCATGCAAAAATTCAATACAAGCTGCTATTCGATTAAGTGAATAAGAAATTTAATGAAGATCTGTATTATAAGCTGCTGAAGTAAAATAAAACAAGATACCTGCACTTCAAATTATTAAAAAAAAATTTGCTTTACAATGAATAAGACAGTGATGAATCTTACTAGAAGTGTCCTCTGATCTCTTGTTGTATCTTTTATTACGGTCAGCAATCCAATCCCACAATGATGTTTCACACAACTGCAT
The DNA here is from genome assembly GCA_013400675.1 of Oxylabes madagascariensis. Lineage (NCBI taxonomy): Eukaryota > Metazoa > Chordata > Aves > Passeriformes > Timaliidae > Oxylabes > Oxylabes madagascariensis. Next base: position 22,530 of record VYZR01005328.1, read on the forward strand.
TTGTATATGAAGCATCAAATGATACTCCACCTAACAGAAAAATAATGGTCCATAATTTTGCCATTGTAACACGAACAGTATTTCCTTAGTTATTTTCTTTAAAGCAAATAAACCCAAAATTTACTAAACAAAAAAACCTCCAAAA